>QLSR01000081.1:1486533-1503201 GCA_031780015.1 Citrullus colocynthis
TTTTTTTTTTTTTTTTTTTTTTTTTTTTTTCTTTTTTGGTAAGATGGACCTGCACCTAATATAGAGTCTTCCTAAATCAAAACTTCCTGAGTCCTCTCGTACACAATTTTTCTAGACCCGAACTTCCTGGTTATTGCACCCAAGCTTAAGGTGCCAAGCCAGCCATCCGAACGTCCACTAATAGAACTTAATGATTTGGAGGACAAAATAAGTCTATACAGTGTCACACTTTGGATGAATTTTGCCAACACAAAATATAGTCTAAAATGAGCACTATATGCCATTTGTTCACACAAAGTCCCAGTTGTAGTATACTGAAAATATTGGAAGATGTTAGTTGACATGACTCTTATCAGCGATTAGCATAAATATTCAAAATGTTGGTCATTCAAGGAATGCATGTTTAACTTTAACATAAGAGAGTTTAATCTACAGGCAATCATGCGGAAGGAAATACAATTCACAATTAAGTAATCACGAATGCAAGATTATAATATTGAAAAATAAACTGACAAAATATTGTTTATGGTACTTTTCCATATCTTACCTGTTTTTCCTCTATACTGTATTGTTTCAAAAGCTTTTGTTTTTCTTCCTCCGTTAGTACTTGATGGTTTGGCTTTAACGCATGCTTTGTGATATTGACGAGCAAGTCAGTAATCTGGTAACAGACAAAATAACAGTGAATAAAAGTCATACAAGGAAATATAGAACAATGTCTCAAAATTTGATAAATCATAAGATAAAATTAGAGCAAAATATAGTTTTGATCCCCAAAGTTTGAGTTATGTAGACATTTGATCCCCGAGGTTTTAAAATTGGCACTTTTGATCCTTGAAGTTTGAAAAGGTATTTTAAATGGTCCTTGAGGTTATTTGACCATTAATTGACTAACGGAAAGATGATGTGGCATGATTGAAGAGGCACATTTTAAGTGATGTAGCAATTTTTATTAATTTTATATATTAGTTTAGGTTTATGTGTCAGTTTTTTTCATTTTATTTTATTTTTCTCTTCCTTTCCCCTTCTCCCTCATCTTCTGCCGCCCTCATTTTTATATTCTTCACCGTGGACAATCACAAACCCATTCCATTTTGCTGTTGAAGAAAATCCTCAAACCTCTAAATTACGATTCATTTCTATTTTGTTTCCCTTTTCCCAAATCTCACCTCACTCTCTTTTTTCTTCCACTTTCTTTTAAATTTCGCAGATTGTCCTCCATTTTTGTCCACGATGCAAAACAAAAACTTTGCAGGTCCAGCTTGAAGGTCAACCATTTATCATACATGGCTTGGGTAAGCTTCAGCAATCTGTGCAAGAGGCCAAATCTTTTCTCCAATGCTGCCGTGCCATGGCATCAATCTTCAACAATGTTGAAGTTTACACCAATGGTCAGGACAAGGAGATCATGGGTCAGCCATTCAAGACCTCGAATGGAAGTGCTCCGATATAGTTGTCTCCACCAAGATCTTTTGGGGCGGTCCTGGTCAGAACGATAAGGGGCTTTCCAGAAAGCACATTGTTGAAGGCACCGAGGCTTCACTGAAGCAATTGGACATGGAGTATGTTGATGTAATAAAAAAAAAAAAATTAAAAAATGACACGCTAAATTAATATAAAATTATTATAAAAAATTGTTATATCACTTAAAAGGTATCACTTCAACCATGCCACATCATCTTTCTGTTAGTCAACTAACGGTCAAATAACCTTAAGGACCATTTAAAACAAATTTTCAAACTTCTTAAAACCCCAAGGACCAAGTAGACACCTAATTCAAACCTCAGAGACCAAAAGTGTATTTTGCCCATAAAATTATTAGGAAAAGAAAAAAGAAACAAAGAATGAGCAATATATATTTCAACATATTAAGATTCTCTTTTTTTTCTTTTCTAAAGAAACTGATGAAAGCATATATATAAAAATTAAAATAAAATTAAAATAAAAAAATAAAAATAAAAATAACCCATCAAAATACAAGGAAAGGGCCTGAAACTAGCTGTAGAAATGGATTTCAATTCAAAAGAACGAGACTGTTCATAATTACAAAAGGGTTAGCCTCAAAAAAATAAGTTACAAAAGGGTTCAATAACCAATGCCCATATGGAGGTGATAAACCTGGCCCCCTTCCAAACATCCTCGCTCGAGCTCTCAACCCTTCTAAGCATTCTATTATTTCACTAACTCCAAACGCCCCACAAGGTAGCAAAAAAACTACTCTACCACAAAACTTTACCCTCATACCTAAATGGAGAATTCAAGAGCACCCTAAAGGGAGAACTTTTTAAGATGATCGATGATCCTTCAACTTAATTTTGATTCTAAACAACTTTTCCCACTAGCATAATAACTATAGTATTGATTCCAAAATCCAATTTTCATTACGTAATATAGGTTTGAAGTACAACAAGAAGCAAAGAAATTTGACATATTTCACATCTAATGTCGTTTCTCCCTTGTTTCGTCCCCATGGCAACACATTAAAGAAATGGCCGAACTTCTCTATAGTTCTATGCATGTAAGAAAATATATCAACTTAATCTCCAGTGTTTAAACTTGACCTTGTTTAAGGATTGCTAGAATTACAAAGCTATTAGAGAAACATGGGTTTCATCTCATTACCAATTGGCAAGGGGAGGACTAGCTCTAGCTCATATATCTTTTAAAAATTGTGACCTCTCCCTATATTTTGAATGTGGGATCCTCAACAAAAATGACAATATCTTTCAAAAATTATGAGGTCTCCCTATCATTATGTGGGATATTCAACATGCCCTCTCAAGATGGGCATCTTTGGATTCACCATTCTTGGGTTGGATCTTGATCAAATACCTATTTGGACTTCATAGACTTTGATACCATATTAGAGAAACATGGGTTCCATCTCAAAACCGATTGGCAATAGGGGGAGTAGCTCATGTATCTTTTAAAGATTGTGAGGTTTCTTTATCTTTCCAATGTAGAATCCATAACAGAAATGACTATATTTTTACATTCATAGTCCACATGAAGTAATGACTGAAGGCTTCTTTCTCTTTAACGATGATAATATTTTCTTACTAATAAATCATGGAAGAGATTTTATAATGTGATAAGCTTCTCATCACCCTTGTTCAGGAAAAACAAAAAAGAAAAAGAAAAGAAAAGGTTTGGAACCCTTCCCCTACTTCTGTATTCTGTTCTTGTCTGGGTCACTCTTTTGTCTTGTTACCTGAGACCTCTAGTTCCTTAAGTTATTTCTCTTTTCTATCATGGCAACTAGTATTCCCTCACCAGCGTTCCCTATGTCGATGCCAACTTCATGGAATGTTATTAATGATGCAGTTGATATTTAATTTAACCAGCTTCTGCTGTTATAATACTCAGATAACAACTTCAGCAGTGTCCATTGTGAAGAATACACCAAAGACTGAAGTATGAAGAAACTAAGAACACAGCATGACAACAAATAAATGACTCGTTGAAACCATGTATTTACCAGGATGCTACTCTGTGTCTGTCAACTTAAAAAAATGCATACACAGATTCAAGAAACAAACCTGGAATATTTCAACCTTGAACGAGAAAAGCTCAACTGCTTTCATGGCTTGGTTTGTAATTTGATTTTGCACAATCAGAATGAGACCATGCAAACTGTCCTTGTTAGCAATTTGGCCAGCAATATTGCGGATAGCATTAACCTTTACTGCACCAGTCCCACAGAATATTACGAGGACCTGCAAAATCAACCATCAGTTTTGAAATAACACATAAAGATGTAAGACTACCTACAGTCTTACATAACTATAATAAAGTATCATGATTAAATCTATATTTTTTTTTATAACCGTGAGTGTCCGGATCAGCTTATACGCACCTCGATTAATCTCACGGATAACTCGTTTGACCCTACAACATTTGGGACGTTAAATCCTCTAAGCCTCTTATAAAACCGATACCCTTTATTTACCACTAGGCCGGCGCTAATATATATATTTATATTGTCAGCCTTTTTTTCTAATAATTTCAACGTTTCGTCCATGCTTAGAAAAGTATTTCTCTCAGCAGTTCATCCCAAGGAAACTTTACTACATGATGACAATTCACAAACAACATTTCTGTAAGCCACCATAAATCGTAAAACTAGTAGAGAAGGGTAATCTAGTAGCAACCTGGTCCAGTTCATTTCAACGATACTAGAAAAAGAAAACATGCACCATTATCCTCGGAACAAAATCTAAAAGAAATCTGCAGAATGAATCAACACTCTTTCTCATTGTCCACCCTAATTTGACTACGACAAACAAGACACGCGAAGGAATTAACAATGCAAGAAGCGGTGGAGTCGTACCCTTTTGGAGGGATCGGAGCGATGAACGGCCGATATTTTAAGGCGATCAACGTCGGGGGATTGGCCGTAAATTTCTCGGAAGTGTTGAAGAGAGAGGTCGATATCAGGGGAGTTGAGAGTGTAACCTCGGTCCCTGAGCATCTCCAAGACTGTTCTGCGAGAAAGAAAGTATCTGTGGCTCTCAGTGGTGCCATTGTCGATGTAGCTACTCAAGCAAGTGCCAAACTCCACTTGATTCGGCTCTCCCTCAAACCCATCTTCCTCCATTTGCGCTCCGTTCCTCCGCAAATAGAGCGTAGCGTTTCCTTTTTCTTGCCTTAGAAATGGGAAAAAGTTCAAAAAATTCAATTTAAATTAACCCAAAAAAAAAAAAAAATTTTAAAAACAACATTTATATAATTTTTTTTTTTTTAACTTTTGGTATCAAAATAAGGATTAAAATGAAAATTTTAAAAGTTGGGGGCATAATTAAAAATTTGAAACCAATCCTATAGTTTAGGGTTTTTTTTTTTTTTTCTTTCCTAAAAAAAAGGAAAAAATTAAAAAAATTCAATTTAAATTAACCCAAAAAAAAAAAAAAATTTTAAAAACAACATTTATATAATTTTTTTTTTTTTAAAAAAAAAAAAATTTTAAAAACAACATTTATATAATTTTTTTTTTTTTAAAAAAAAAAAAAATAAATTAAAAATAACAAAAAAAAAAAAAAAAAACCCTAAACTATAGGATTGGTTTCAAATTTTTAATTATGCCCCCAACTTTTAAAATTTTCATTTTAATCCTTATTTTGATACCTAAAGTTAAAAAGAAAAAAAAAATATATATATATATATATATATGAAGACTTTTGTGATTAATTTGTGGGTGAAAACTTTGTGTTAGCTTATGCGTGGGCTTAAATGAACAAATCTAAATATATATGTTAGTAGTAAATTTTGGGTTAGATTAGCAAAACGAAAAGAAAATTGTGACAATTTGTTTATAAATTTAACAACAAAAGCCTATGATGTTATTTGGAAATAAACTTCATATTTCAAGGTTAAAATATTCACCCTACATTTTTAATTTCATGAAATTATACATTTATAATATCTGAGGATGAGTATTAAACACTTGGTCTCAAAGGAAGGATTGCATATCAATTAGGCTTACTTTGACTAACTAGTTACACCTAAATTTAGATAATTTTTATTCTCAATTCAATTTCCATTAGTTCATTAATTTTCACTCAAATAAATTATGTAAACTTATCCATTTTTATAACATCAAATTTTGCAAGATTTTAAATTTAATTGATGCACAAAGTAAATATTCAATAACTTTGACAAAACTCATAGATTTTCACAAAAAATTAACTTTTGTATCATTTTTCACTAAAAGCTTGACAATTTTGTACATATATGCTTCTAATTCATTAAACACTAATGGAAATCTACTTTTTTTTATCGACTTTTCGAATGAAAACTTAGGGAAAGAAAAAAACCACAACGTTTTTTTTCTTCCAAGTGTAAAGTTAAGATTGTGGCATTTGTTTTAAGTTTGAAGTGCAATTTAATAACATTAAAAAGGCTTTGAGTAAAAATTGATACAATTTAACAAATTGAAAGGTCAAACTCATTTTTTTTTCCTTTCTCTTAAGATTAAAACTCTAAACCAATAATAAGTGATTACAAAAGACTTCAAAAAAAAAAAACATTGTAGTCTTGTAAGTGTAAAAAACTGTGGTTGGTGTCTCACCTTAGCATGGCAATATATATATAAAGAAAAAAAGGAAATTTTATAATTTTTAATTTGATTATTCTAAAAAATGACTTTTCGTCTAAAGTTTTTCACAAACAACAAATTTTAATTATACGAACAAAAAATGTTCGTGTTCGAGCTTATGTGCATCTATATTTTTCTTTTTTTATATAGTCAAAATATTTGAAGGCTTGAAATGGTAAATGTTTGAAATTACAAATGTCCGACATTTTTAGATAACTATATATGTTTTATAGGAATATTTTTATAAATATATGCAAATATTTAAATAACTTTATTTGTTTTATATTTCTACTTGAAAAATGTCTTAAATTTACATAATGCTCCAAAACCACCCTTATGAATATTCATTAGTTTGTAACTAATTTAATATAATTTACATTTATATAACATATTTATTTTCTTTTAGGGTAATTGTTTTGATGACAAAATTGCAAAAAATATTTTAAATATAGCAAAACGTTACTATCTATCCACGATAAATAGTGTTGAATGTCTATCGCTAATCGACAGTGATAAATAATAGTCTATCAGTATCTATCATTATCTAATACTAATAGATAGTAATATAGATAATATTTGAGAATAACCATTTTTTTATTTGAATTTCTTTTTAAATTAATATAGTTTATATTACATTTATATGTTATCTTTCTCAACAAAATAATCTATATTAAAATAAATTTTTTTTATATAAAATATATATTAATTTAAGATAAAATTTTAAATACTTTCTTAAAAAATAAAAAAACAATTACGATGTAACTAAGGAGTGATATACACATAAAGATTAAAATAAGTAAATGAATAAAAAGTAAAACGAGAATGCTCACAACATAAGAATCTCAAAAATTCATGTTTTAGAAGAGCATCCAAAACTCTTGAGATATCCCCACAAAGTACCAAGGAATTATACCTATATATATTAAGCTAAAAGTTAAATTACAAATTTGGTCTCTATAGTTTGGAGAAAGTTAGAATTTAGTCCCGTGATTTATATTTAGAATTTAGTTTGTTAAAACACTCATAAATAATCCCTACAGTAAAGACTATGTATGAAGATTTGATCGAACCATAGGGACTATTTATGAGATTTTATCGATTCATAAGAAATAAATTCTAACTTTTAAAACCATTAAAACTTTTTGTTTTTTAACCCCACTTTCTCCCCTTCCCCGAAAACAACTTTGCTCTGGTATATCAAGAAAAGAGTATGATATCCATGGAATGTTCAAATCAAATGCTTTCATTTCAAGCGCCTCCCCTCCCCCAAGCAGCTTTGCTGAAGAATTAAGGCTGAATTGTGACTTCTGAGTGAGTACTTTCCATAATTTTCTTAGGTGTTCACCTACATGGTATAAAGTAATTTTTTAAAAGTCTAAAGGTATCTAAAATGACTTTAAAAGAAAATACTAAAAGTAAGCTTGGAAATGACTTTTAAAAGTAGTGTTTTCAAATGAAATACTTTCACAGAAGCACTAGACGAGTGTTTTATCTAAATCGTCTCAAAATCACTTTAAAGTATGTAACCAAATACTACAAAAAGGTGTTTTTTTTTTCCCCTCCCTTTCTATCATTTCAAGTTTCACATACCAGACTCAATCTTAATGGGTACTTCTCCTAAAAGTGTTTCTAAAAGTCTTCCCAAGCTCAGTCTAAATTATCTACACACCCTTATTCAAAGCCTTCCAAAAACACCCTTGAAATCATGGATCAAACTATAGAGGTAAGTTGTAACCTATGTAGGACATTCACAGTTTTCCTGGGTTTTGCATTCAAGTCCAAGATGAAACATTTCCAATGTGCTTCACATAAGAGTTGATAAAATGTCAAAGCATGTAAAACATCAGGAACTCAAACAACTTTGTCAATCTGATTACTATTTCAGAAACCAATTATAAGATGAATATATATCTTCAATACCAAACAAATCAATGCATGCTTGCTTTCTTTTTATAATTGTTTATTATAGTAATCTACAGTGTAGAAATAATATGATTAACTGTCTATCACATGACTCTGTGAAGCCTTTTTTTCTTTTTCTAATGGGAAACCAACTTTTCATTAAGATAAACAAAAGAACCACAAAAAGAAGAAGAAGAAAGAAAGAAAGAAAGAACCACCAAAAGAAAGGCCCAACAAAAGAGATGAATACAAAAAGAAACCCAACTTTTTCAAAGATGATGGTTACATATCAAATTTGAATTAAAAGCCAAAAGACGAACATTGAAATGAGAAAAAAACTCCAAAATAAAGCGCTTCAAGCATGTTTAGGCATGCATGAAGCAAACTACAAGACCTGATGAGAAGCTTTGGAAATGTACTTGAGAGAGAAGCTAAACTTTTCAAGTTTTAAGAGCACTAAGAAAATAGTTTGTCAAAAGATAAGTCATAAACCAGATGCAAGTCATGAATTAAACAACTATGTAGCCACCTATCTAAGATATTCATTCATAATTTCCCACATTTTGCATTCTAGTCCTCAAAGATGTGACATATTTAGAATATGCTAATAAAATGGCATGTCAATAAAATGTACGTCAAAATCAGTAGTTTTCTTTTATGAAAAGTCGTAAGTTTAAAAAGATGAAAGAATAGAAGGACATATGAAAAGTTAAACCCACAAAAGGGAGACCCATTAGAGAAAAAGACTCAAATCAAGAAGAATAAGACTTAACGAATAAATACAAAAGACTTTAGTCGCCGATGTCGAAAGAGAAACATAGAACCTCATGGGTGATCAAAGAAAAACATGTCAAACATCAATAATTCACACTATTTGAGAAACAGTTTCAGGATATGAACATCTTTAGAACTCAAGGACACATTTGTACAACCTATATAACATGTCATGTTCAAGTAAGGTTGTAAGATATGAACATCTTTAATAGCAAACAACATTGAGAATGCATATAACATGTTTAGGACACCATCCCAACTCAGAATAATGCCAAGTCTATACTACATAACTCAATATATATTGAAGAACACATGAAAACATCATCTTCTTGTTCTCTTTTTTCTTTTTTACCCTTGATAATGATTATACACTGTTCATGGAAAATGAACAAATAAATCCTACAAGTACAAAGCAGCAGCAAAGAAGAAGCATTTTGATTTCATCATTGTAGGAATAAATGATTGAGTAAATACCTAAAATATTTGCATTCAAAAGCAGCAATCTGGGCACTTTATCAAGCCATTTTCATTGCAATCAGGGCATCTTCTCAACTCTCCTTCATCTTCTTCAAACACCTTCCGGCTGCCATAGCAATTAGGGCATGGCAGAAACCTTGCTTCCCCACATCTTTCACACTCAGATTTCACATCCCAAACTGGAAATCCCACCAAAAGCTTCGCCAATTCGCCATACTCGTTTAGCTGTTTGATTTCTTCAGCACCACCTATGTACTTTCCCCTTATGAACACTTGCGGCAAACTCACTGTCTTCCCTCCAATTGCACTCTGCAACTCTTTTCTGTAAGATGAATCCATGGAAATGTCCCGTTCATCCACTGGAACTCTGAAACCTCTGAAGATTGTACGAATCCAACAACAATCCTCGTAGGTTTTTCGGATTCCTCTCAAGCTCGTGAAGTAGATTACCACTTTGTCTTCTCCGCCGGGAAGACGGAACCAATTGTTGGAGAATGAAGAACAAATAGGACTCGAACCGACTGATTTAACGTTTTTTCGGTAGCCATTGGAGCCTAATTGCCGGGAGGAGAGAGCTCGTCGGTAACTGAAAACGACATTAGGGTCCAATTTCGCGAGCAGAGCTTCTTCGGACAAATGCTGCCAAAGCGGCTTAACCAAGGAAGACGGCGCAGCAGAATCCACCGATTTGTCCAAGAAATTCCCCGATCCGACGAGCTTGAAAGGGGTTTTCTCAATCGCGAGGTCGGGGTTAGGAATGGCGTCGGAACTGAAATCAAAGGCGTCATCGAGGCCGTCCATCAGTTCCCAGGTATTGATGACGGAATCCGGCGACAATGCGTGGTCGGAATCAGCCGTGTCCGGCGAATGAGAGTCGTCGGCGTTTTGGTCGCCGGAGAATTTCAAGGGATTCGTCTTGGGACGGTCAATAAGAAGGAGAGAACCATAGGTGGTTGAAGTGAGAGTAACGAGATGGTGGGTGTCGCCGTCTTTGATGGGGGGATGGTGAATGAGAGGCGTAGGAAGAGAGAAAGCTCTGGGAACAGGCGGAGAAGAAGAAGAAGCAGTTTCAGGGTTAGTGGAGGGGAAAGTGATGGGTCTGGAAGCAGAACAGCCCATAGAGAAAGAATGGAAGAATTGGGTTTGGTTGGTTATCTATCACTGTGTAAGTGGTAAACTAAAAAGCTTCCTTTCTTCTTCTTCTTCTTCTTCTTCTTCTTCTTCTTCTTCTTCTTCTTCTTCTTGTTCTACTGCTTCTGGTTGTTCAAAGTTCATGCTCTGGTAGAGAAAAATGGTGGGTAAAGGAAGGAGAGTACTGAGAAACTGCTGAATTGGCCGAAGAAGAAGAAGATGAAAGCAAATCTCTCTCTCACGGAAAAAGACCAGAAGAGACGCGGTTGGGACTTGGAAATGCCTTTTTTTGTCTTTTTTTTTTCTTTTTCTTTTTCTTTTTGAATTTATTTTAGATTTAGATTTTAAAAAAAAAAAAACAAAAACAAAAACAAAAAAACACTCTCCTTGCAAAAATAGCATTTTTCCATTTTGAAGTTCGTATAAATAGTTCTCCTTCTTTTGGACAAATAACAAACATCGCTCACGGTTGTAGTTATAATTATATCTTTAATTTTTTAATTAAAAAAGTTGAGCGTTTGAACTTATATAATTGAAAAAATTGTAATAATAATATAAGTTTGAGACTTCGATTAGTAGCATTTTAGATTTCAATTTTTTTACTATTGTGAGTTTGAAGGTCCAATTTATATATTTGTAGAATTTTGGGAGTACAATTACAATTATCATCATAGTGGTAATTATTTTAAATATTATATTAATTAATTACTCTAACAAAAACAATGTTGTATTAATTAACAATACTCTCACCAAAAAAAAAAATGTTTCAAATCAGCAGATTCAAAAAAATGTTTTATCCAAATTGTTAAGTTTGGTAATTATTTTGATTTTGATTTTTTATTTTTAAAACTTAAACTTATAAATATTGCTTCCATTTATTTGTTATTAACTTTCTACAAATTTTTTAAATACTCAATTAAATTTTGAAGACTAAAAATTCAAAAAGTAATTTTTATTTTAAAAATATGAAAAAATTATAATTGATAAATTAGAAAGAAACAAACACAAATTTCACCAAAAAAAATTAAAAATCAAATGTTTTCAAAAACTTTAATTAAATTTTGACTAAAAAAATCAAGTTTGTATTCACAAGCATCCTCTACAAAAATTTAAAAAAAAAAATAAATAAGATAAGAAAGGGTTGTCTAATTTAGGGATGGGGATATTATTAAAATAAATTTTTATAGTTTTTTCTTTTACCAAAATAGAATTTTAAGTATATATTTATACTTGGGGTATCACTAATTAAAGACTATCCTAAAGTTGTTTGAGAATATCTAAAATGGTTTTCTACTTTCTTGACCAAAATCCACCAACAAAACATATTTAAAATAATTATTTTTTAAAAGTTACTTTTAAAATCTTCTATAGATGGTGTTTTTTAGTATGGAAGGTTGTGCTTTCATTCGAAATATAGATTTCTTTTGATTCCAAATATACTTACTTTTATTATTATTTTTAAATGTACTATAATCTTAATTTTTACCAATCTTTAAAAATTTTAAAGGCAACAAATAAATAAATATTGTCTCCCTGTATTTTTGGCATATATTAGCTAACTTTCAGTTATATGAACATATTTTGATTTTCAAAATTCAACCCACACCGAATCCCAATAAATCCAATGGAGTATTTTATTAATAATTGGTGCCAACTAAGCAAATAAAATAAATAGTAAATTTTGACTTTATAGAATTATATATATCACATTTGCTTCAATATTTTCATTTTGGAGTCCCACTAGATTCAGGCAAAGTATCTATCTTGTATTTATTTGTCATGATAATAGATTATTTATTTGCTAACTTCAACACTATTTAATTAACTATATAATATATTTTCCATTAGAAACTCAAAAGTTTACATTTAAACTTCTACCGTATTGTGTATACATCGTCCTTCTTTTTCTTTTTTCTTTTTTTTTTTCAAAACTCCTTCGTATTTCTATTGAATTATCGAGTTATCTTTATTTGCAATTGATTTTAGAGATGTTTAGTTTAGGCCTCGTTTAATAATTATTATTTTTTAAATTAAGTTTATTTTTTTTTATTTCTAACATTGATTTGCATCTCTTTTAAGTAGTTGAATTATTTGCTAAATTCTCAAAATAAAAGTAAGTTTTTAAAAGAATTTTGAATGTGGAAATAATGTTTATATGCTTAATTTTCAAAAACTAAAAACGAAATGATTATAAAATGGGCCTTAACTTTCAAGCATTTAATTTAAAAAAAAAAAAAAAAGTCATTGTTGAAAAAATTGGAGGGTTTGCTAACTATTGAAAATAATTTTTGAAACAATTTTAACGTGTATTTAAACAATTTTTTATAAAAAAAAAAAAATTAATAAAAAGGACTTATTTGAAAAACATTTTTTCTCTAGTAAATCCAAACAAGTCCTCAATGTTTTTAATCTTTGGTGGTCCATACTCCTAATATAATTTATTTAGGAATCATTAGTGTTGAAGATTCTACATTGAAAAAATAGGAAGACCTTGCAATTTTTAAAAGGGCATACGAGTTACATGTTCCGCTACCAATTGACTTTGTATGGAACCTATGTTTGTATTATACATAACACTGTTTGAATCTTACGAGTTCAAGTATATGGATTAGGGGTAGGCTTTATAAGTCAAGTGTGAACTTTCATAGGTTGACCTAGTGGTAAATAAATGACATGAGTTTAACAAAGAACTAAGAGAGAGGAGGGAGTTCAATTCACTAGTCATCTACATAATATCTTACGAAATTTATTAACATCAAAATGTTATAGGATTAGACAGGTTGTACTATAATTTTTCATCTTACGATTGTTAAGAATGTATTGAATCATTTTTTCTTTTAATATGGAATTCAAAGGGATCAAATAGTTTAGACCCACTCTTTTGATGGACTGTTTATGTACTAATTTAATTATTCTTAAAATAAATTTTTCGATTTTATAATTTTGCAAAAATATTGACATTTTTTTTTTAGTATTTTTATCAACTCTTTTACATAATTGAGATATTGCCATTTATGTTGAAATCAATATTTTAAACTTTAAAATTCTCACAAATTATCATGGGGTAGGAAAAAGATTTAGAACACAAAAACAATTCTATACTTGTAATAATATAGTATATTTTCAATTTAATTCCTCGAACTCATTATTTAAGATTTTCTATTTAGGTGGTTATGTTTTTAACATTTTTCAATTTGTCATTTTCATGCTTGTGAATAGGAAAATTGGCCTACATGATCAACTTACATGTTATAATACTTGGAAAATATTAAAAATTTAGATAAGAAATAATTAGACCATTTGGAAGAAAGAATTTTTCCCACATTTATAAAAAGTACTTACAAACAATTTTATTCATTCACAAGTGGTGTAGCTTTTTGTCTAAATTTTTCTTCAAGTTCCTAAATATGATGTCATATAATCTCATCATCAACCAGTTTTAGTAATCACTATCACAATTTAAAAGTTAATAAATGAAAATTGTTAAAACACAAAAATATTAAATTAAAACTTTTTAAACAATTGAAGCCGAAATAAATAAATAAATACTTAGGAGATTAAAGCACATGTGTTTAGCTTGAGCCTTATAAATTATTCAATCATATTTATTAAATAATTTTGAACATATATTTATATTTATATATGTGTTTGTGAAGGTTTTGGATGTAGTTGCTCAAATAAAGCCATTTTCTAATTCTAGTTTGAAGTTAGAGATAGAGACATTTGGGGGGAAACAAAATAGAAAAACTATTCCTGCTGACAAGTTTTTGTTTTCTTATAGTAAAAAGTCACCCAAAATCTGAACAAGGCAACAAATACAATTAATGACCAAAAATCTATCTCCTAATTTTGTTAGTTTTTTTTTTTTTTTTAATTAATTAATTTATCTATTTATTTATTAGGATTATTTTCTTTGTTTTTTCTTATTTTCGTGTAAGGGTATAATGTAAGCCATAGATATCAAAAATTACGATCTAACATTGATATATGTTTGTACGAATACTCATGTATTTTACTATATTACAACTATTTCACTTGAAGTGATACACGATGAAGTAATGTATCCTTTCATGTATGAGTGTGCTTTAGAGCTTAGATATGAAATATCACAATTTAACTATGAAGATATGGTTGAACTAATGATATCAAGTCTTTTGCCTTTTAATATTCCTTAAATATCTATTTTGTCTTTCTTTTTAATTAGTTATAACTATTTAGGTCAAAGAGTGTGAAAAACTACCTAATATATTAATTCTAATCTTTTAAAACTTTTTTATGTACTAAAATAAAAGTACAATAAAACTATAAATTTCACGTGTATTGCATGCATTAATGAAGTAATAATATAATGTATGCATTTTAGCCCAACATGAAGTAGGTTTTCTTACATTAAAAAAAAAAAAAAAAGCAACAAATAAATAATTGGCTTAAACTCACTAATTTCAATAATATTTACTTATTTTGAGAAAAACACCACCAAGCAAATAAAGGCGACGAGACCAAATTCGCCTCAATTAATACATTAAGCCAAATAGAAAAATCATCTCATCGACAGAGAGATTCGCCCGTCCATAGCCCAATGAGCTATTTCATCTACCATCAAATTTTGTGATTGTCTGACGCAACAAAAATTGACCTATCGCTGTGCACCCAAGTCCATAATATCTTCTACCATAGATTTTTATTGGGGTTAACACATCTTCCTCTCCTATCAATAAACGCACCACTGTAAACAATACGACTCCACCACAGGAACATTCATAGCTTCTAGCACCCCTGTAAACCAACCATTATCGGTTGTACCTCTACCAATAGCACATCAAAAGATCTCCAAACCACCCTTTTGTTAGCAACAATAATAAGCGTGGCCCTGTGATCTTGGAGCACCCAACCAAACTAACACCGCCCTAACATTTATCTTCATTAACTCGACCTTGTCGTCACACTTATCTTTTGCCAAAACTTTACTAGAAACCCCTAAATTGAGAAAATCAAGAATCTCATTGAATCGTCTCTCCCAGCAAAGGACTACTCAATTACGAACCTCTCCCATATTCACCACAACATTCAACTCATCATGTTTGCAACTCTTCTGAACCCACACGAAATGATCTATCTATGTCCAGTATTCACCTATTCTTGCCACACATAAAATGAGACAACGCTAGGTAATAAAAAATGATGCTAAATTGTCTCAGTGACACAACATTTTCATAACAAATGGATTGTCGTCTCCGACTCACTTTGACATAAAGGACACCTAGTATCCTGCTTAATTCCCTTGGATGTAAGGTTCCTTCTCCTAGGGATGATGTCCTTGACATCTTCCAACAACAAATTTTAATTTCTACATAATTAAGTCTTGCACAAATTTTTGTTCAACAATATAAATGTTAAACGAATTGTGATAAAAACGGGATAAAAAAATAAAATTAAGGGCAGAAATTAAACCCAAAATAGAAAAATTAATAAACAAATACTAAAAGTATAAAAACCAAAAATAAAACATTTAAAGAGTGCAATGACCAAAATGGATAAAAACTGATAATGACATGAAGCCGACAACGCTCAAGTCTCAAATTTCTTTTCAAGTCCAACACATTATTTTAGGTCTCAATTTCTTTTCTAAACGTTCTCTCAAAATTATATTCCAATGATAGTTTTGAGACATTTAAGAAAGATGTCATTTTTTTTTTTTTTAAACTAAAGGTAGTTTTGTAACATTTAAGAGATTGTTTGGGCCCAAACTTCAAATGGGTTGAATGGGATACTGTAGCCCATCCACTTATTCTATGTTTAAGGTTTCAATTATAAAAGGTAGTTTTCCATCTATTATAACTTATAATTAATATTGTTGTTTTAGTTATGATGTTTACTATTTCCTACTCATTCTTAATCTTCTCTCTGTGTTAACTACTTTTTAACCATATGAGAATAGTTTGCACCTCAAGGGTTGTTCGAATATTTTGATAGTTTGGACTTTTTTTGATCTAGCCATGAATGAAATATCGTATGTGACAAAACTGCACTAATACAAAATCTTCACAAAGTTTTTATTTTTTTTCCTTTTAATTTTTCTTTTAATTTTTAATTTTATATATATATCGTTAAAAGCTATTTAATTCATCGCTGTCTCACCACCCACCCTTGGCCCAACTATTAAAATTTAATTCAAATGTCATTTTCAAAATTAATGCTTCAATTCTTACTAAGAATCTACCTTTGTAACTTTTGTCATGTTCATTCATCTTAAAACAAAAAAAAAAAAAAAAAAAAAAAAAAACAAACTG
>QLSR01000081.1:1503311-1526005 GCA_031780015.1 Citrullus colocynthis
CTTAAAAAAAAAAAAAAAAAAAAAAAACAAACAAACAAACTGTCATTTTCACAATTTTTTTTTGTTCATTCCGGTCTATCAGTGTGTAAGTTAAAATATTATTTTAATTATTATAATTTAAATTTATCCAATATTGTTAAATTTTAGTAGAGCTGACTTTAATCACTCTACTTTTAAAAATTTCGAAACTTTCACTATAAATTTTGGAAACGTTCGTAAGTACAGAATTTAAGATATCATTGGTTAAAAGATTGAAACCACATACCTCTTGTTGTTAACATTAGTTGAGTCATGCTCGTTTTGACGTTAAATTATAAGTTGATTTTCTTTAACTTTGAGGTTTGTATTTATTAAGTTCTAAATTGTCTAATAAGTCAATATAACTTTAAAAAGTGTTTAACGATGATCTTAAACTTTTGTTTTTATGCCCAATAAATATTTGAATTATCATATTTTATTGTATCTAAGGAGTTTTAAACCTATTTAATATTTTATTAAAATCTTAAATATGCTCCTTGTTTGGTCTAGATGGTTTTTAAATTCCACTATGGACCCCACAACTAAAAAATCAATGGAAAATTATTATTTTTAGCCTAAAAAATTTTTAGTGGACAAAAGTAACCTCTTTTTCAAAAACTTATTTTTCTAACTCATTTTTTACCTTTTGAGATTTTAAGTGGTGGGTCCCATATAAGGAAACTACAAATTTGTCCCTCATTTAAGTGCCTCAAATTTCACATTTACCAACTTTTAATACCCAACTTTAATTTTAAACTTAAACTTCAGTTTTCTATTTTGTTTGTCTTTACGTGTTTGGCAAGTTTTACCCAATATTTATGATAGATTTATTGTAATATTTAAATTAAAAAATTGGCCAAAAAAAGTTTTGTTCGAATTTTTTGTAATTGAATGGTAAATAAAGTTTTTTTTTCTTTAAAAAAAAAACTTAAACTATCCCTCTATAAAAATTCTCTTAAGTTTAATTGCAATTGAATTTGTTGAAAAAAAAAACTAGTGCTTACCAAAATTGAAATTGAAATTGGACAACTTAAATTAACAACGTTTAAGTTTTAAAAAATGAAATTAGTTTAAATGAAAAAAAAAATGAAATTGCCTAAAAAAAAATAAACGGTTCAAAAACAATTTTGGTCCATATACTTTCATGGAAGTAACAATTTGGTCCTTAAACTTTAGTTTATAATGATTTAGTCCATGTACTTTCAATTTTGTAATAATTTAGTCCCCAAGCTTTAGTATATAATAATTTAGCCTTTGTACTTTTAAATTTATAACAATTTAGTCCCCATCATATAAAAAATTATCAAAGTTAGATGTCAAATTTTATTATTTTATGATGTAGACTATGAATTTTTGTAAAAATATTGAGTATCTAATTAGTTTATCAGTTTATTTATGTAAGAAATCTTATTAAATTTTAACACTAATTTCTACCATAGGGACTAAATTGTTACAAACTTTAAAGTATAAAGACTAAATTGTTACATGGAAAAGTTCACGAACTAAATTGTTACAAAATTGAAAGTATAGAGACTAAATCGTTACTTTTATAAAAGTTTAGAGACTAAAAGTGATTGTTAACCCAAACCAAACTAAATTAAATTAATTATTAATTATTATTAAAAAAATTTAAAAATTACGTATGGATTCCGTCAATTTTCCCGATAAAACTTACTGGGAAAATAGATAGGGAGTTCTAATTTTAATTGAATTAACTAATTATAATAGAAATCAAAATTAAAATAAAATAAAATAAAGTTAAGTATTCTGTCCATTTTCTCCGTAAAAATTAGAGGGAAGATGGACAGAAAGTTTTTTTTTTTTTTTTTTTTTTTTTTTTTTTAAATTTTTTTAATGTTACTTTGAATTATTAAAATGCTAATTAATAATTAATTATTATAAAAATCAAAATTAAAATTAAAATATAAGATATAAAATAAGAAAAAAATAGGAAAATCATATTCTGTCCATTTTCTCATAGACAGAAACATTTTTTAAATTATGTTTTAATATCAATTTAAACTATTAAAAGGAAAATTGTTTTAAATGGCAAGACTATTGAAATATTTATAAATATATCAAAATTTTACATTATAATTGTGATAGACCGTGATAAACTTAAATAAACATTTATCAGTGTCTATCGCTAAAGTGATAGATATCTATATGAGTTTATCACAGATAGAAAGTAAAATTTTGCTATATTTGTAATTATTTTCAACAGTTTTGTCATATTTGAAAATCTCCCTTATTATATACTTCAATTGATAAAAACGGCTTGAAATACCATTCAAAAGTGTTTCAAAAGCTATATTTTGAGTGGTTGCCAAACACTTAATTTTTTTTTTCTTCTTTCTAAAATGACATATTTTTAAAATTAAACACTTGAAAAGTTAAATCAAACACCCCCTAAATTATAAGTTTATAATTATAAGGGTTGTGTTTATCTTGTCTCTTGACTTTCAAAATGTCTAATAAGTCCCTAAACTAACAATTTTGTGTCTAATTGATTTATAAACTTTCAATTTTATATCTTGAACAAATTTTAATTACTTAAAAAGAATTCAAATTTGTTGTCTAATGAAACTCCAAACTTTCAATCTCTGTGTCCAATAAATGCTTAAATTATTTAAAAATTAGAAAGTTCATGGTCTAAACTTATGGTTTTGAAAGTTTTGGTGACTAAATGTATAATTTAACCTATAGGATGGTACTCAATCAAATATGAATAGATTATTTGTTTATTTAATGTTATTATTGAAAATTTTGATTTAAGATATCAAATGGCCTTTAAGAATGAATCTTTTGGACAACCACCCGCAAACCAACAAGGGTCATGTGGTAATGTCATTTGATAATAATGAGTATCAAATATGAGACCATTTCTTTGTAGATGAAATTTTTGTTCATTAAATATTTGACATCTATGTTCTACCAAATTTTACTAACCAATGGGAAATGGGCATTTATGGAAGGCTTGTCTTGTTTTGTTGTCTCATTTAGGACCCAAGAAATGAGTTGACAATTCCTTGGAATTTTCTAAACTTCCATTTTTTATTGTCATCCATTTATGAGTAATTCTTTTGTTTATTTTTCACATGAGGATTTTTTTTAATTAAAAGATGTTGCAATTTGAATTTTGATTTTCTTTTAGTTATTGGACTAATCTCTATGTTCTTCTTACTCCAAAGTTATAAATTCTCAATTGAGTCTACGTGAGATGGAAGTCATACTTTAAATGGAAAGAGAAAGACGATAGACAATGGGAAGGAACAAAAGAGGGTTTTTTTTTTTTTTGTTCTTTTTTAAAGTATATTTTCTAAAATTATTTTTTAAAACATCAATTTTATTAATCTTGAGAACTTTATAGTGAGCCTACAAGTCTTATTCATAATTTATAAGTCATTAAAGGATATAGTAATTCATCCTTCGTTTCCTTTTAAACTTAGTGTTAAAAATTTCAAAAAAAGATATATTATGAAAACTACAAAATGTACCTATTTCTCAAAATTTAAAATTATAAATATAGAGAAACAAATCAAATTTAAAACAAATTGTATTAATTTGAATCCTAAATTTTCAATTTCATTAATTTTGACCCTAAATTCATATAAATTTCGTAACTTTAACCTTAAACTTTAAATCGTGGTGTAATTTCAGCCCTTTAATAAGTTTTTGTTCAAAGTATTATTAAAAAAGTTTGGTATAATGGGTTAGATGAAATATAAAATATAGGAAATCGATGAATTGATAATTTATTTTCAGAGCAAAACAACATTAGTGCTATTTTCTTTTGTGATTTATGGATTTTGTAAATGTTATTTGAGCGTTAAAAATATTTTTGGTAAAATTTTATTTTATTAAAATTAATGAGTAACAAGTTAAAATTGCAAAATTTCACAATTTAAAGTGAAAATTGACATTTTCCTAAAAATGATGGAACATCTCTCTCTTTCTCCTCCCTCTCTCACGAGTCACGACACAAACAGCCACCCCCTTTTTTCTTCATTCTTCTTCTCCGGCGGGCATCAGGCGGGCGGGGATACGACAGCAAGTGGATACAAATGTCTTTATTGTATCAGATATCAGTTAGGGAAATTTATGCTAAAGATACAATCGGAATTCTTCTTTCTAGCTTTGTTAGGTATGCGTGCGTCTTGTGCAATTTGCACAACTCCATCTTATCGTCACAGTTTTCTACCTGTCAGGTTGTACCCAAAATCTCATCACCATTTAGAGATTACAGTGCCAATTCATATGTTGCACGTACTAACTGGCTGATCGCAAGGCTTGGTAAAGAAGGAAAAATTGGAGAGGCACGTAGGGTGTTTGAGGAAATGCCTGATCGAGATGTGGTCTCATGGACTGCAGTGATTACAGGGTATATCAAATGTGGAATGATTGAGGAAGCTAGGAAGCTATTTGATAGAATTGATGCTATAAAGAATGTTGTTACTTGGACAGCGTTGGTTGGTGGATATGTAAGATTGAACCGGATTGAGGAGGCTAGAAGCTTGTTTGATGCCATGCCGGTCAAGAATGTTGTGTCATGGAACACTATGATTGAAGGGTATGCGCGAAAAGGTTGGGTTGATCAGGCTTTTGATTTGTTTGAAAGAATGCCTGAGAGGAATGTGGTTTCTTGGAATACTGTTATTACAGTATTGATGCAATGCAGGAGAGTAGATGAAGCTCAGGAGCTCTTTAATCAGATGCTGGAGAGAGATGTGATTTCTTGGACGGCCATGGTGTCTGGTTTGTCGAAAAATGGGAGAATTGATGACGCCCGATTACTGTTCGATAAAATGCCGAAGAGAAATGTGGTTTCCTGGAATGCAATGATTACTGGGTATGCTCATAATATGCGGCTTGATGAGGCATTTGAACTGTTTGAGCAAATGCCAGAGAGGGATGTGCCTTCTTGGAACACTATGATTACAGGGTTCATTAAAAATGGGAAACTAGAAAGGGCAATGGATTTGTTCTATAAAATGCCTAACAAAAATGTTGTCACTTGGACAGCAATGATTTATGGACATGTTCAAGATGGGCAAAGTGAAGAAGCATTGAAGATCTTTTCAGAAATGCAAGCAGCAAACAATGTAAAACCAAATGAAGGAACTTTTGTCAGTGTGTTGGGTGCTTGCAGTAACTTAGCTGGTCTTTGTGAGGGACAACAAATTCACCAGATAATAAGTAAGTCGGTCTACCAAGAAGTTGCAGATGTGGTATCCGCTTTAATAAACATGTATTCAAAATGTGGGGAGCTGGATATGGCTCGGAAGATATTTGATGATGGATCAAAGAGCCACAGAGATGTGGTTTCTTGGAATGGGATGATTGCAGCCTATGCTCATCATGGTCATGGCTACGAAGCAATTTGTTTATTTGATGAAATGCAGGCATTGGGATTTTATCCCGATAGCGTCACCTATATTGCATTGCTTTCTGCTTGTAGTCACGCTGGCCTTGTGGATGAGGGGTTGAAATACTTTGAAAACCTTGTAAGAGATGGGTCTATAAAACTAAGAGAAGACCATTTCACATGCTTAGTTGATCTTTTTGGCCGAGCTGGACGACTCCAAGAGGCATTTGATTTCATTAAGGGGCTTGAGGTTCAGCCTTCGGCATCTGTCTGGGCAGCTCTTCTTGCCGGATGTAATGTTCATGGGAATATAGACATAGGTAAGTTAACGGCTGAAGAACTTTTAGAAACAGAACCAGAGAATGCGGGAACCTTTTTGCTATTATCTAACATATATGCTTCAACTGGAAAATGGAGAGAAGCTGCCAAAGTAAGGTTGAAAATGAAGGACAAAGGATTGAAGAAGCAGCCTGGTTGCAGTTGGATAGAAGTTGGAAATACAGTGCATGTGTTCGTAGTGGGTGACAATTCTCATTGCGAATCTGAAAATATTTATCTTTTACTTCATGATCTACATACGAAAATGAAGAAGATTGGTCATACATTGTATGAAGATTTAACAATGGATTTCAATTTAGCCATGGCATGAGCCTGGACCTGGTAGCAAATTTGCATGGCCGGTTATATGTTCTTCAATGATGCTAAATGCGTTGCAATCTGATGGGGCAAGAATATATAAGAGAAAATCCTTTATTTGCTTTGTGGTCAGCCAACTAATTCCTTCTTTTGGGGATTATCATGAAGGATTTTGCATGTGACAACGAGACGAGGTGTTGACAACAGCACTATGGGAGGGAATTCTGTTGAATCATAGTCCTCGTTGGATTGTATGTTTTACAAGTTTTTTACATAAAATTAACATCACAGTAACAATGTAATGTACATCTTCTTGGCATTCCAGTTGGCTTTCAAAACTGGGATGCAGCTTTTACGAATATTAAACCAAAGCAATAAACCAACCCTTTTTTTGTCCTTTCTCAGCTTTGCAGCGAGAAATAGTAGCAATGGATTGCTTGTGGTTTCTGAGATCTTCACGAATAGAGTTCTCTTTATACGTTCCTTGTTCCTACACGACACCCAGAGGTTGGTTCAATTCCTGTGCTCATTATACAAGAATCATTCAACGACACATTATTCATGGACTACACTTATTTGATTGTTTCAATTATAGCAATTTCACCCAATCTGCTTCCTAGTTGCCTTTTCTGATGAATTCATAATTTGACTTGTGAATTTTGTATAACAGTAGTTTCCTTTTATTTTAGAGTTGATTTAATCTCTCCTTGATCTGCTAAACATGAGTTCCCTGCTAACTATTCCTTTATAGTTATAGAAGTAAAAGAGAATTTATTGTTAGAATTGTACTTTATTATTTTAGATATATTTAAGATCTGAAATTTTTTACGTATTTTAGATCTAGAAAACTAGGTATTAATTATACTTTTACTTGTTTAGATTTGGTTACTCAGTGGCTAAATACATTTTCAAATGAGAACCATGAATTTGTAGTTTTCTTGGTTGTAGAGATTTTTAGAAGTGGTTTCTTATTTTCTTATATTTAAACCAGGAAATCAAAAGAAAAAGTGGAGAAATGCCTAAAAACAGACATAAAAATTTCTTCTGGAGATGGAAAATCTTGTTTGGAAGTCCAAGCTCTCTTCAATTAATCTGCTGTGTGTTATATTCTTTGTTTATGTAAGATCATATAATATTTGCAAGAAGACAGTTCATAATTAATCTTTAGAGTCATAGAAATTTGTTAAAGTCACATTTGATTTGTAATTTGGTATGTTTATAACTTTTTCTTATTGCTTCCTTACTAACAGAAAATTTCCTGTTATTAATAATATCCACTCCATCTCTCCTTCCCAACCATATTCGCAGGCAAATGGAAAATAGGGAAGCAAACAACTTGTAAGGATGAGATTACTTCCACCATCAACAACTAACCTAAATTTCTGCCCTCTGTTTTACAGGTCAGTCTTCTTTTAGTCTATAAACTATTTTATTTGAAAAAGGGATGTAGTGGGAAGCAAACAAACTATTGATTTCAACAAGCAAACCATACCTTTATATTTTGGCAACTGGAACAGTATCCATTTTTTTCTTCTTTTTGTGCTTTCTTACTTTTGGTTTTAAGTTATTTCGACCAAACAAATGGATATGGCGAAGAAACAATCGAAGTATTAGTTTAAAGCATATACTTTTGTGCTTTAATGACTGTAATAAACACTATTCGTTGTTTTTTGTTCATGTGATTTTTGCTTTTGATTTTAAGAACATATTTCAATTGTTTTTCATATTGCTACAGTATACATTCATACGTTTCTCATGCAGGAAGAAATCATGTAGATTCCTACTTGAAATAGACAATGACAAGTGAGAGTTGGGGTGTGGGTTGAGATTGGCATAAGAAACCTGAAGCCAATAGAAGTTAGCTTCAGGATTTTTTCTTTCTGACTGCCACTCA
The DNA here is from genome assembly GCA_031780015.1 of Citrullus colocynthis. Classification (NCBI taxonomy): domain Eukaryota; kingdom Viridiplantae; phylum Streptophyta; class Magnoliopsida; order Cucurbitales; family Cucurbitaceae; genus Citrullus; species Citrullus colocynthis. Next base: position 1,511,225 of record QLSR01000081.1, read on the forward strand.
TTTATGGAATTTCTGTTAGACTTTTTCAAAACAAAACTTTCTAACCTTTTGTTGGCATCACTAAGCTTATTCATGGATTGCTTTTTTTTTTTTTTTTTTTCCCTCGTTCTTGTTCACTTTTTCGCTCTTGCCTTCTGCCCTTGGTTCCTTTGTCATCTAGAAAAATTTCGCATGTTGTTTTCAGGTGTCGACTGTTACTAGAGGAAGAAGAAACAACTCTGCTCCCTATTGCCACAGCCGTTGTCGTAGGCAAATTACAAGGAAGTGAATGTTATTCTTGCTATCATCGGAGGTGAAATACATGGAAGTGAAAAGAAGATAATAGAAGGAAATAGAACGAGAGATGAGATAGAGGACGAAAATAAGAAAAAAAAAATATAAAAAGGTTTGAAAAAGGTTACAAATCCTTTATTTTGAAAACTAGGCCAAATATCATTTTTGGTCTAGTTTCTTAGGTTAATCTATCAAATTACCCATTTATTTACTGCATGTAAGTGGGTTAATGACATAGATTTAATGCAGATGTTTCTTTAGTATAACTTGCATTTCTTGCTCAGAGTGTTGAAGTGTTGTTTGATTGATTAATGTCTATCTAATCCGATCATTTAGGTGAGCTTGTTGGTTATAGTTTAATACTAAAAGGGTTAGGGATTAAATTTAGACATAAATTTACGTTAATTGATTTTAGAAATATGGCGATCAATTATGAAATCAAGGATTGTGAGACTTAATTATCTAGGTTCAATTGATTATAAGCACTAAAACATACCAGGTCGATTATTTGGGCTCTTACATTTAATAAAAATTGGTGTAATCCAAATGAGATTTTATTGATGAATAAATTGCAATAGGCCTAAATCGCACAAACATAATTGAATTGTTTTTTATTGCGTTTACCTAGAATTATGAATATGTCATATTTTATTGTTACTGATTAGTACTTGATCACACCAATAACCGTAAATGTAACAATAAATGTGACAAATTTATAATTTTCATATTGTTATAGTAACAATATCTAATTACAAATTTCAGGGCGGGTTCTAGAACTCATTATGATTACAAAACGTAGGTAAACAACAACAAAAGTAATCACTTGGGGCTTATTTTTTACATTACGATTCGTAGATTACCTTTCACCTGATGTAAATGTCGTCTTAAAACAGATTTGAAAATAAATCAAAATCGAAAGTGAACCTGATTTATAATGTAGATAAAATGTGAAGAATGTAGCGAGTGCATTATTGAGAGCAATTGCATTGGGGACAAAATGCAATTGAATTATTTGATGGTCACCATTGTGGAGACAAACTTACTCTTAATAAATGCATTGGGTAAACATTGATGTATTCGTACATTTAATTGCATATCTATGAACCATATAACATAAAATTAGGGACTAAAAGTGTTTTTTTTTTTTTTTTTCCAAATACTTCTTATAAAATTGATTGTTTCTTATAATTTATAAGGGAAATTACATTTTTTCCCTAGGTTTTGGTCTAGTTTACATTTGTTTCTTAGATTTCAAAAAGTTACATTCTTAGTCCTTTAAGTTTTGAGTTTGATTTCAATTTAGTTCTTTGGTTTCAAAATATTGCAACTTTACCTCAATTTTTTTTTTTGCTAATATAATGTTAATATATACTTAATTAATTTAAAATAATTATAATTAATCAAGTTTTGCTCCTTTCTATAAAATTAAATTTATTATTATTTTGGATTAATTTATAGACATTACATCAAAGATTAAAGTGAATATTTGGTAAAAAAAAAATCAAAATTAGAAAATATAAATATTATAATCTCAGAAATAACTAAACATCAAAGATAAATTTGTAATATTTTAAAATTTATAAAACTAAATTAAAATTAGAATTCAGTGTATATTGCTAGAGTAATAGACATACATCGATCTAAATTTTATCATATCTATAATTATTTTCTTTTCAGTTTTACTGTGTTTGAAAGATCCTAATAAAAAACTAGTTTCCCATAAGATAATCTGAAAACAAAAATCCCGATCAAATCGGCTTTAGCTACAAGCGATACGAGTAACATTTCTTCAATCTTAGCTTGCAGCTTTATCTACTCTGTCTCCGCCCAACTCTCTCTATCTCTCTTCTCCAATGGCTTCCTCTAACTCTAAGCTCTCAATTCCTTCTTTAGATTCCCTCTGAAACTCCCAACCCACGTTTTTCTAACTCCAACAACACACACCGAAGGCCATGACATTACCATTGCACTTGGCGTTCTGGATCGCCGACATGGTTTGGGTTGCCTTTAGCGGCTGTATTTCTTCTTGTTTGTCCTTCGCCGACGAGGTCGCCACCTCCATCAGAACTGGCGATATTGGCGCTTTTCACATTGGCTAACCGGAGATTCTTCGATTTCATCATTTCGTAACCCTCTGGTTTGTATTTGTAACTCGGGTTTTCCCGTTTTGTTTTCACTCCTGAAGTTTGAATGTTTGTTTTGTCTAGTAATTGACCTAATTCATGTCCACGCGAGAGCAACCTTGTGATTTTCCAATCTTGGATTTCTGCTAATTATGCTCTCCATGTGCTTGATGATATCGATAGGGTTTCTAGAGTCGGTTGGGTCATCTTTTTTATCTCTCAATTATTTGAACTGTGATTTGGAATGCCATTACGCAACAATTGATTTGTAGAGTCTTTTGTTTTTCAAGAAATTGAAGAGGTTGCAATTTGAGTGGTTATTTTTGTTTATTTCTTGCTTTCTTATACATAGAAATTATAGGTGCCTAAAACGGGAACTATAGGAATTGGTTTCCTCTTCATTGATTCAACTGACATTGTCAAGTTAGTCTTTGTGGCAGCAATTTTCTGCTTCAAGTACAAGAGAATGTGTAACATTTGATCATTGGGCATTCAAAACATGTCATTTCCATCTAATTGAAGTGTTTGAATGATGAAAATAGAGATTTATCTTCAGAATCTATATGTGGCCCAGATGCCCGCCATAAGCAACTTGGTGGTCATTGAACTCCATGTTCTAATTTTAGTTTTCTTCTTCAATGAGATAGGGGCATCCCCTCTGTTACTGTAAAGGCTATGCTTTTTCTCACTAGATCTACTCTTTCACTATGCAATCCATTGTCAGTTATCTGCTTTATTTTACCGGTTCATTTCAGTTGAATATTTTCCTACTTATCATGAGTATTCAACAATGGGTTGAATATTGATTGACATCTTAATTCTTAACTATATCTGATATACTGATCTTTCCTAATGTCTTGTGATAAGTGAAAATTAGCTGGAAAGAATGTTTGTTTGGGATCTATTCTTCAATAGGGTCTCTGTAAGTAGGAGCCAGTCAAGATCCTCTTTAGTCTTGATTAGTGAACATTTTTTTTTTGTTTTTGGTTTTTGGTTTTTCAAAATTAAGCCTATTTCCTACGAATTTCTTATCAAAGTTTGCATCTTTCTTGAGGAAAAGAGTTGGATTCTTAGCCAAATTCCAAAAACAAGAACAAGTTTGTAAAAACTACTCTTTAGTTTTCAAATTTTGACTTGGTTTTTTAAACATTTATAGGAAGTAGATAATAAAGCAAGAAATTTAGAGGTGAAATTGGTGTTTCTAGGCTTAATTTTCAAAAACTAAAAACCAAAAACTAAGGCCCTTCTTGGTAACGATTCTGGCTTTTGTTGTTGGTTTTTGAAAATTAAGTCTATTTCCTCCACACTTTTTACAATAATTTGCATATTTCTTGAGTACAATGGTTGAATTCTTAGTCAAATTTCAAAAACTAAATCAAGTTTTTAAGTTTTCAAAATTTGGCTTGGTTTTTTAAACCGTTGGTAAAAACTAAACAACAAAGAAAGAAATTTGGGGGTGGGAGTAGTGTATATAGGCTCAATTTTAAAACATAAATTAAAAACGAAATGGTTACAAAATTGGGCTTAAATGATTACCATGGGGCTTAGTTTTTTGAAATTCCAACTGGAAGCTTGGGGATTAATTTCTGTTGTGAAACTAGAAAAGGATGGCTGATTCTGGTCTGTTTGTATAGATCTGTTAAGAACACTAGTTGGGAAGTTGGTAGAGAAATATTAGGGATATTATTAGGATATTAGAAAAGCATATTTGTCATTTTTAGGAATTGATTAGTGAAAAGAAATTATAAAAAGGGTGAGTTAGAGAGGGTTTTGGGATTTGCAAAATTCGGAGTGTAGTTTTCTTGAGAGAGACCCCTCTTGAAGTGCTTTTGGGGTTGGGTATAGTAATTTTTCCTGTTATTTCTAGTTATATAATTTCAATGTCATCTTCTTATTTCTATTCTCAAGATTGGGGTTTTATAACTATGAAACTTCTCAGAGATGGTGGCTTGGCTTGGGCGCTTAGATGGACCTCGAGATTGAAGTACCTATAATTATGAAGACTATTCACTTTAATCTACCTAGTGAATGGGATGTCAGGCATCCCTATTAACGAGAAATTAGTTTGTGAGACTGCTACAATGTGGCTGGCATTTTTACATCATTACATTGTAAAAGTATTTTGAATTATATTTAGGAGACATTAAGGAGTTATATAGATTGAGGTTTGTTTAACTGTTATTAGGAGACAATCAGATAGTAACATCTTTGTTGAGTATTTTTTTCTTAATAGATTAGATATGGATCAACGATAGAGTTTTTATTTTTGTAACAGTTATATTTGTATTTGTATTCCTGCTCAAGATAATAGAAACTTCTATAATTGTTGCGATGTGGACTTTGGTAATATCTATAACAGGCAATTCTGCTTTTTACTTAATCCATTTTCAAATTCCATGTTCAGATCATTGATAGACCATAAAAATAGGGAGTACTTACTTATTTATTTATTTATTTATTATTATTATTTTAAGGAACAAATATTGTTTAAACATATTTTAATAGCAAAATGCAAAAAATGTGCAAATATAAGAAAATTTAAATCTAGATTTTGGAGTCTATTAGCAATAGACTCTATCACTAATAAATTTTGTTATATTTGTAATTCTATTGTTACTTAACCTTTTTAATATTAAGAGATTACTCAATTTCGTGTCTAATAGGTTTTAAGTAATTTTCATGAATCTGTAATTGGACATACAATAATTTTGTATTTGATAAGACATTGAAGTTCAATAGGTTTGGTCAATGTTAGAAAATGTCAAATAAGTCAAGTTCTTATTAGGCACAAATTAAAATCTCAATAATTTATACGATACAAGATTAAAAGTTTCTAAACTTATTACATACTTTTCAAAATTCATGACATATCAGACACAATATAGAAGTTCAACTACCTTTAACACAAAATTAAAAATATGTAGTTTAAGCATCAACTTTAAGAGTGATAACAGATGTTTTATCTATTAAACTATATTCGAACAATTAATTATTAAATTTTAAAAAATAAAATTTCACGTATTATTAAATTATTATTTAATTAATTTATTGGACGTGTAAATATATTATTTTTATTGTAGAATTTAACGTGTATTTATTAAAGTAAGAAACAAACCAAATCCGACCCGAGCCGACCCGAGCCGTTATAGTGCCTTCCCGCTCCTTGAAAAGCCCTTTCAATTTGAATTTGGACTCTCAACATTCATCTCAGCTATTCTGAAGCTTCTTCTTCTCTCTCCAATGGCTTCCCACTTCGTCTTCCCCCAAACCCTTCGATCTCTCGAACAAAACTACGACGACAATCGCCTCTGCGTTCAGAATCCCACTGAAATCGCCTCTCTTCCTCCATCTCAACTCGAAGAATTCGTTAAAGGTTCGTCCCCTTCCACTGTTCTCATTATTATTATTATTATTATTATTATTATTATTATTATTATTTTCATTTCAAAACACATATCATATCACCCTTAATTTCCAATCTACATTCTTCTTTTCTTGAATTTCAATAGGCATTTCCTTTGATCTTTCCGATAAGGACCTCTTCTGCGTCGAAGAGCAGGATACTTTCGATCGTGTGTACTCTTTGGTTCGGGACTATAAACACCTCTCTCCCTCTTGTAAGTTGAATATTGTCGAGAGTCTTCGCTCCAATTTCAGTGTTCTTCTTCCCAACATTGATTCGCTTGCACGTGCTTCCCCAAGTAATGATGGCGACGCTCCGGTGCTCGATCAGATTGCGTCGCATCGTAATGCTTTTAAACTCTATACATTTTTCCTCATCAATATCGTCACCAATGAGGAATCTAGTGTTAGTAGTAGCAACAATTCAAAGGTTTTCTGCTAATTCCTCTACGCTGGTCATTATTTGCTTTCGAAATAGTTTGATACATTTTGTGGTTATGTTAGCTTGATTGGAATTTCACCTAAGCTCTTTCAATTATGTCTTTAGGTGACCGCTAGTACTCGGAAGAAAATGCCCAGAAGTTCGTGGAATTGGGAACTGCAGAGGGGCCGTATATTAAACTTGATTGCTAATTCACTGGAGATCAATATCTCGTTGCTCTTTGGTTCATCAGACCCAGATGAGAACTATCTGTCTTTCATTGCAAAGTACGTACTATTACTTACCTTGTTGAAAACAACTCCCCTGTGTATTTACTTGTAATTTGAACATTTTTAACTTGGGTTTTCTTTAGAAACGTGTTCTCCATGTTCGAGAACTCAGTCCTTTTGAAGGACGTTGACACAAAGGATGCTCTGTGTCGTATAATTGGTGCTTGTTCTACAAAATATCACTTTACTACCCAATCATGTGCCTCAATTATGCACCTTATTCATAAGTATGATTACGTTGTGACCCACATGGCTGATGCTGTTGCTGGGGCAGAGAAGAAATATTCTGATGGAATCCTGGCAATCTCTCTTATTAGAGACATTGGAAGGACTAACCCGAAAGAATATGTTAAAGATACAGCTGGGGCTGAAAACATCGGGCGATTCCTAGTAGAGCTTGCTGATAGGCTCCCAAAATTGTTCTCAACCAACATTGGACTTCTGATTCCACATTTTGGTGGTGAATCCTATAAAATGAGGAATGCTCTGGTGGGGGTTCTTGGTAAGTTGACTGTTAAAGCGTTTTGCGACATCGAAGGTGAACAGAGTTGTAAATCAGTTCGTCTTCGGAGCAAGCAGGCAATGCTAGAAATCTTGCTTGAACGTTGTCGGGATGTTTCAGCTTACACTAGGAGTCGAGTTCTTCAGGTTTGGGCTGAACTATGTGAAGCACATTCTGTTTCTATCGGTTTGTGGAATGAAGTGGCAGCAGTTGCTGCTGGAAGGTTGGAGGATAAGAGTGCAATTGTCAGAAAATCTGCGCTGCAATTGCTCATCACTATGTTGCAGCATAACCCATTTGGTCCACAGCTGCGAGTAGTTTCATTTGAAGCAACTCTAGAGCAGTATAAGAAGAAACTAGACGAGCTTGAACCAAACAAGTCCTCAGAAAATGTGGAAGGTGGCTCGCCATTTGATGACAATATCTTTAATGGTGATGGTGAAGTTGATAATGGCGATATAGAAGGTGGGGGAGGGAACCGGCAGGATAGTTTAACTGATAGTTATCCTCCTCAAATGGAAGAAGAGGTTGTTCAGAAGGACAATTTGACTTTGGATGTTGGAAACATGGAGCAGATCAGGGCTTTGGTTGCATCTCTGGAGGCTGGTCTGAGGTTTTCGACATGTATATCAGAAGCAATGCCAATACTAGTTCAGTTAATGGCTTCTTCTTCCGTCACTGACGTTGAGAATACAATTCTTTTGTTGATGAGGTGCAGACAATTCCAAATAGATGGCTCAGAGGCTTGTCTCCGTAAAATGTTGCCATTGGTATGCTCTAACTTTTTATCAGGGCTTAAAGTTGTGAATTTTTGTTTTCCCATTTTCTAGATATCGTTGATCATTTATTCGAACAGTTCTTTTATAGAATAATTTTTTTATTCTTTTACATTTCTTTATTTTGTAGGCATTTTCTCAAGATAAATCTGTATATGAAGCTGTTGAGAATGCATTCGTAACAATATATATAACAAAGAACCCAATTGAAACTGCTAAAAATCTTCTACATCTTGCCATTGATTCAAACATTGGAGATCTTGCCGCTCTGGAGTTTATGATTGATGCCTTGGTATCGAAAGGTGATATATCTAGTAGCACGGTATGCCTCGCTTTATATCTCTGTTAACTTTGTTTCTTAGCAAGTTAACAACTTCTAGAAAATTTGGCCTGACAATCGTGTATTATGACATTGAAAATTCTAAAGCCAATAGTTCTCTGGTCGTTTTGCGAGAAAAAGGACTTTCATAGCTCCCCATTGAGAGTTATAGGCCAGTTAATTTTAGGACATTTTCTAATGTTAAAAAAATAGCAAAGAAGTTTGAGGAGCTTAGTCGACAAAAATTCTTTTTGTATTATATTTTATAGTCTGAGTGGCATCTGAATGAGTTGAATACTGTGTAAAATTACTAGCGAATAAATTCATTTTTATGATATTCACTACATTGACTGAAAACAGATGAAGAACTTATTCACTTATTTTTGGAACATTTTTAACTTTTTCTTGCATGTAGCTATGTACTATCACATCAATTTAAAAAATATGTACTTTATTAGAATGAAATATGAATAAAAGTATCTTCAGAAGTTATCAGATGTTACTAATTAGATCGGCATGCCTATATTGAGATACAAAGTATAAGTTCGGCTGTCTTATGATGACATCTGAAAAGCTTGTCTGTTAATTGTTAACTGTTGTGATCGTACTGAACTATACTTGTTAATTGCGCATCACTTTCCACCATTATGCATGGTTTGTTGATTTTTACCATGTAATGAAGTATAAGAACTTAACAAAGTGTAATTTGTTTTCCTTTTTTCTTTTTTCCAGATATCAGCTTTATGGGATTTCTTTTGCTTTAATGTTGGTGGAACCACGGCAGAGCAAAGCCGGGGTGCATTATCTGTTCTTTGCATGGCATCAAAATCATCTGCTGGTATTATTGGCTCCCATATACAGGACATTATCGACATCGGGTTTGGTCGATGGTCTAAGGTGGACCCTTTACTTGCCAGGACAGCGTGCATTGCCATCCAGAGACTGTCTGAAAATGACAAAAAACAATTGTTGGCTGGTAACGGCAGCCGGGTGTTCGATAAGCTGGAAAGCTTGATTACTAGTTCTTGGCTTCCAGAGAAGATATGGTATGCTGCTGCTGATAGAGCCATAGCAGCTGTATATTCGATTCATCCGTCTCCTGAAACCTTAGCAGCAAATTTGGTTAAAAAATCTCTTACTTCTGTTTTTAATGGTAACAAGGAAGATGAACTGCAAGCTGGCATTGAAGGTGGAAATGATGACATATTAACTAATGTCCACATAGAGAAACTTAGTAGATATTTATTTATCGCCAGTCATGTAGCCATGAACCAATTAGTATATATCGAATCGTGTACCCGAAAGATCCAGAAACAAAAAGCGAAGGAAAAAATGGTTGTTGAAGGTCAGACTGTACACGGTAATGGTGCAACAGTAGCTAATGGCGAGAAGGTGAGTTATCCTTTTGTATAATGAATGATTATGGGACCAGGGTAAAGTTATGTCTAACTGTTGTTTTATTACATCTTTTAATATCTACAATTTTTTTTTAATAATATAAAATGTGACATTTGAATTCTTGCAGGAAGATGGCATCAATGCTGAGCTAGGCCTTGCTGCTTCTGAGGATGCAATTGTTGATTCTCTTTCAGAGAAGGCAGAAAAAGAAATTGTTTTTGGTAGTGCAGGAGGGAAGAATTTAATAGGACACTGTGCACCGTTTCTTTCCAAACTTTGCAGAAATTTTAGCCTGATGCATAAGGTGAATGTTTGTGATCCCCTTTATATCTATACTATGGATGAATTGTTTTATTCATTAATTTGTTGGTCACTTAGCTGGTATTTTCGGCCACATTGGACGGAGACACGGCGCAGGATTCACCATATTGTGGGAATCTTCATTTGTTTCTCTTTGGTTGTGATGTTTTTCCAAGTGAACTCTTACATTAGATTTATTCCTTTGACATTCGAATGTCCTCGTAATTGCAAAAACACAGAGCTTTAGATTCATTTGATTTGTGTGGAAAGTTGTAACATGTTACTGGCATAATACTTTTGTGCATTGTATACATATTTCAGACATTAAAACCAATGTTCTTTTTAGTTTTTTTATCTGAATGTTGAAAATTTAATTTTGAGTTGTTCATATTGTCTATTATTTCCATCTGCAGTTCCCAGATCTACAAGCATCTGCAATGCTTGCTTTGTGTCGTTTAATGATCATTGATGCAGAATTTTGGTGAGACCCCCATCTCTCTCTCTCTCCTTAGTCTTTATGTGTGATAATTGATGTGAAGGCTTCCTAACTCAAGTACATGAATTTTCAGCCATGCAAATCTTCAACTTCTTTTCACGGTTGTAGAAACGGCACCATCAGATATTGTTCGTTCCAATTGTACTATTGCGTTAGGAGATTTGGCTGTTCGTTTCCCTAATCTCTTGGAACCATGGACTGAGAATATGTATGCGAGGCTGAAGGATCCTTCAAATTCTGTTAGGAAGAATGCTGTACTGGTGCTTTCTCATCTCATTTTAAATGATATGATGAAGGTTTGATTGATGCAATCCTGTTAGTTTGTCTTACTCAATTTGTTTTATCATATTTGAAGGCGACGACTAATTTGATATTTGTGCTTAGGTAAAAGGTTATATAAACGAAATGACTCTACGTTTAGAAGATGAGGATGAGAGAATATCAAATCTGGCCAAACTATTTTTTCATGAGTTGTCTAAGAAAGGTATTGTTTATAACAGCAATGACCTTTTTATCAATGCTCACATTTTGTTCACTACATGAACTGGATTTTGCACATACTAAATTCTTATTCTAATCCCCTTATCTACAGGAGCAAATCCTATATACAATCTACTACCAGATATATTAGGAAAGCTTTGTAATCAAAATCTACAGAGACAGTCCTTTTGTAACATCATGCAATTCTTGATTGGCTCCATCAAGAGGGTAATGGAAATTCAATTGAAGTAATCTTACTAATCTTCTCTTATATTTCTAAAACTAACTACTTGTTTTGTTCTTCTAGGATAAACAAATGGAGTCACTCGTCGAAAAGCTTTGCAATAGGTTTAGTGGAGTTTCAGGTATTAATTTTCATGCATGTTTTCCAATTTATAATTTCCCACTATAATACTAGCCAAGTTTTGATTTTTGTACTCGCTTACGTGATGCGTTCTTGGTATGAATACTGAGAAATATTGATTCACTTTATATAATTATGAATACAAAGATCTTTTTGTATATTGCCGTCTAATCAACTAAACCAGTCAAGAAACAAACAACTATAACAACAAGCTTATAAACCTAGAACTACCAACTAAGCAGTTAATCCAAGGATTTGATGTTCTCTCTCTCAGTTTGTGTCAAACTCTGACAAGAGCCATCTTCAAATTAACGCAAGTTTAGTTTAAGCTAAATTCCCGTGTTAATTGGACTATATTGCTGGTTTCAAACCCCTGAAAAGTATCCATCGTAAATTCATGGCATTGATACTATTTCCCCTTTGATTGACGAGAACAACTTTAGCAATTGTTTTATTAAGTAAGATTCCTCGGCGTGTTCAAACTTTAGACTGCTAATTTTAGAAAGAAAAAAAAACGCTGGAGGCATGGTGCTAGCACTTGAAAGAAATCCCCTCGTTTAGCATGATTCATTAAATGAACTGAACCTTAAAAATTTGAAGGTTTGCACTATTGGATTATTTCCTTGAACTATCATGCTCGCAGCTTGTGGACTGCGTTCTACCATCTTAGTTATAAACCATCTCTTTTGAGTTTTAATATCTTCTCTGTTTAACCAATCATAATTGGTTATATTCTTACTGTTTGGTATCAAGTTTTCAAATTTACCGTATGATGATGTTTCGAAGCTTATGACTATTATCCGTTTGCAGATGTTAGACAGTGGGAATATATTTCATATTGCCTTTCTCAGCTTGGTTTCACTGAAAAGGGAATGAAAAAGTTGATAGATGCATTCAAAACATACGAACACGTTGTTTCGGAGGACTCCGTGATGGAACATTTCAAAAGCATCATAAACAAGGTATGAGCTTATTGGCTAGAACACAGATACCCTAACGTTAGAGTTGGAATGTTCTCATGCCTTCATATTTTATTTCAGAGTAAAAAATTTGCTAAACCAGAACTCAAGTTGTGCATTGAAGAATTCGAAGAAAAGCTCAACAAGACTCATATGGAAAGGAAGGAGCAGGAAGTTACTGCTAAAAATGCCAAAGTTCATCAAGAGAGGATTATCAATATTGAAACTTCTTTTGTGGCAGCGAAAAATGAAGATGCTCCCGAGTCCGAAATTGATGAAGGTTGGTTTAAGCCACCAACTCATTTCTATTGTTCTTTCTCCACTGTGCCCCTTGGCTCTAATACCATCATTGGTAAGAACTTTTACATTTAAAGATCATTCTTGCAGATGAAAACACTGAATCATCTGAAGATGCTGAATCTATAAATGACAATTCAGAACCTAAGTTCGTTGAGTCGGAAGATTCTGGTACTTCCAGTGAGCTGACTGAGGCAGAAACATGTAGTACTGAAATTCAATCACCCCAAGTTAAGAATGAAGGTATTATGACCTCAAGAAATGGATTGTTTTTATCTTTTTAAGATATCAAGAATCAAGAATTTACATCGATACATTGTCGGCCATTTTGCAGGGACCTCTGAATTACGAGTTAATAGAAGAAGCTCACGTAGAAGAGGCATTGCTGCGTGAACTTAATGTTTTCTTTTGTAAGTTGATTTCTGCCTCTTGTGGTTAAAAACTTAAACTATGATCTACTTTCGAGTTTCGACCTCATAATATGCCTCTTGTGACATGACAACATCCTGACTATGCAACAAATTAAGTGAATTGTTTTCTTTTAAAACATGATATACCTTAATTTTCTCGAGACATTGAATCTCTTAAACGACATTGATTTCAAGACTTAATTTAAGTAGACATCATCCCTAATACACTTGATAACCAAATAATGTATAGTTAGATTGCCTCTACGAAAGCAAGCCTTGAGTGTAGTTTAAGTGATAGAGCATTTACGCTTTCCTGAGAACTTTTACAGGTTGTATTAACAATAATATTATTATGCCTTCCTGAGAACGCTTACAAGTTGTATTAATAATAATATTATTATTTTCTTTTGAGATAATTACAGATTGTATTCTAGGTTCGGATGTAATCTTATTTGTTATATACTATTGTTGAAGAAAAACGATAGCCTTTACGGAAGATGATGTATATAGTTGACTAATCTTTCAGGTTCTGCAGTTGCAAGGAATGTGAGAAGTAATTAATGAAATCAAGTCCTGTGGATTCTGTGAAATATGAAGTAAGTTTGATGTTATACTTTTAAGAATTCCTCAAGTACAATAGAAAACGCAACCCAACATATGTATTTATATAATATCAAATGATTTTGTGAAGGAAGAAAAAAGATCAACATTGTCAACTTACCTCTTCCCACCACCCTTACATGATGAACTCTAAAACAATCAGTATGATAATGATATTATTATTTATTTATATGTGAAAGTCATGATTTCTTTTTTTCTTTTTCTTTTTTTTTTTTTTTTTTTATATATTTTCTAAGAAAGTCAACTCAAGGAAAGGGAAGAACGTTGTAAATGCAATGCTCTTGTCTAAGACTTTTTTTGCAAGCGTGTGCCAGAGCACTATGGGCCCTATGAACGTGGGAAAAGGGAACATCCCCTAAAACTTGCACCATGTTTAAGGAAGTAAACTTCCTTTAGTGATATCAATCTCAATCTATAACTTCCATATAGTTAGATTCAACCAAAATTAGACAAATTGATTATCATGATCCCAGTAAACCCCTCACAAATTGCTCGTTCTTCAACAACTTTGACCTCCATGAAGTTATTTTCCTTGATGGTTGATTTTTTTTCAATGGTGGTAGACAAAAATTGGACCCAAAAAATAAAGAATAATTATTTTAAATGATGAAACTGTCAGCAACATTTTTAAATATGATATTCAAAATATTATTATACATTAATAATAAATATTAATAGATTGAAATAAGTTAGCTCATTTTACTATTTATTTAAAAATAATTTTAAAAAATAAAATTGATTTTTTTTCCCTTCCCCAAAAGATATACGTTATAAAATTTTAATTAACATCATAAATTGATATCACAATGTATATGTAAATAGATATCTCAAACACCTACTAGAAGAGCTCGTGCAAAGCAACGTGAACTAATATATAAATATAATAGTTGACTTGAAATTTAAAATTATTTCATAGACTTTTGACTATAAAAGAATTTATGGCTATTCAGGTTACTTGAAATCAAAGGAAGGGGCACCACACTATTTGCTTCGTTCAAATCCTAAACTAAACAAATCAAACGAAAATGTGTCTAATGTAAGATACTTTGGATACAATTTCATCTTAAATATTGTTACATTTAATTTCGACCAAAGATTAAAAAGGGAAAAGAAACAAAAGCCAACTATAAATCCTATAAAAAGATAATTAATTGAGATCAAAACCAAACTCGAGAAAAAGAAAACGATGACTTTACATACATTTCTGAAGTCTACCCAAAGCTTTACCACTACATATTGTGATGTCAGTATAATCTGAAGCTTGTGTTTTTCTTCTTTTTCTTCCTTTTTCTCTTTTTTTTTTTTTTTTTTTTAAAAAAAAAAAAAAAAAAAAAAAAAAAAAAAAAAAAA
>QLSR01000081.1:1535570-1581368 GCA_031780015.1 Citrullus colocynthis
AAAAAAAAAAAAAAAAAAAAAAAAAAAGTCTAAGTTATGTTGGTGAGAGTGTTACTCCCCACTAGTTTCAAAATAACTTTTCCTTAAAACATCTTTTTCTATGTTCTAATGATGTGTTGCCTAATGTTAATATGCTAATGCCAAAATGTGATGTGCATAAATAATGTACCAAAGTTTGTGCATAAAACAGGGTGTATCAAAAATATTTGTGCATAATTGGTTTGTTTATTTTTTTTTTTTAAATTATGCACAAAAATGAGAGTGCATAGTCTGTTCTTTTTCTAAACAACAAATATATATATGCACCACAATTGTTAAAATATTAGAATAGTCCTAGAGTTTATTTTTAAGAGTACATATATAATGTTGGTTTCGGTTCAATTTTGATTGGATTTTTCAATTAAACAAAAAAAAAGTGATTTGAACCAATCACATCTTGCTTCTCCAAATATAAACAAAGATATATAGTTTTATATGAAAAATCAAACCAACCAAGTGGATTAGTTTGGTTCGGTTTGATTTTTCTATTTTTCAAATTTTTTGTCGCACTCCCAATTAAAAGACTTATTAAGCACATCTTAAAGTTTAAAATATTTATTGGAGTTCAAATAAGTAATACATTTTAAAGTTCAAGACAAATAGACAAGGGTTATATTTGTATTTTATCCTTTTAAAAAAGTAAACAAGTAAAATTATTTTTAAAAAGTTTATACATTTTTTTATCTTAGAGTGAGTTTTAATTTGATTGTTAATTGATTAACAAAAATTTGATTGGGGGTCACAAAATTTGAATAAGAGGAAAATTTACTCTTTTTTTTATATTATTTTAATAGATTATATGCTCTCTTTATTTCTTTTATTCTTCATCTTTATTTCTTTCCTCCTTCATTTCTCTCTTTTTTTTTCTTTTGAATTTCTCTTTTTTTTAATCAAATTTAGAATTATTTTCCAAACCTTATTTACGGGCTCCTCCTTCTCCTTCTATAAAATTTAGAGGTATTTTTTAAATTTTTTAAGACTAAAATGTACCTTGACCAAGAATTTATTTCTCCAAAAGTTAAATAATAATAATAATAACAATAATGTGTGTGATAAAAGAGAAACTTTTAATTTCCATTGGGAAAAATAATCAGATATAAATTTTTTTTTCTTGGTTGCTAATTCGAGAGAGGAGAGTTTGTTATTCAGTTTAGAAATGGAAAAAACAAAATTGAATTTGATGTATAACAAAACAAATCTACCATTGTAAGAAACGAATCACCAACTTCCTCTAATTTTCATTAACCTCTCTCTATATACAATTCCTCTAATGGCGCCGCCGTATCGTTAATCAAATGATTCAAATCACCGTCGCGACGCCATTGTTGTCGAACCTTCTTCTTCTTCTTCTCTCCGCCTCCACACTTTCTTCATCCACACCTCCCTTTCTCTTCTTACTCTTCATCTCAAACTCAAACTCTTCTTCTTCTTCTTTTTCTATCGATTCCAATTCGATCTCTGTTGCTGTTGTTTCTTCTTCTTCTTGATTTTGATCCTCCATCAACTTCGTCTTCATCATATGCGGTTTCAGTTTATTCACATCGCACAATCGAACTGGCTTCAGGAAGAACTCTTCCGCGCCTTCTTCCAAACATCTGCTTCGCAAATCAATCCAATCCGATTCCATCAGTTTCCGATCGAGCGATATCACAGATTGACCTAATCGATCCATTGAACAACAAATTGCAAATCGTTACCTGCTGATTCTCGAAGGTACGTTTTCCGATGACATTATCACCACTGGTATGTTTCTAAGCGACGTTGATTCCTGCAATTTCACACAATTTCTTCATTTACGTTCTGTTTGTTTCTCGAGAACAACAGATTTTCCAGGAAAGTTTAATAAGTAGTGAGATTAGCCTAATTCCTAATTACAGAGGAAAACAGATTTTTCCAGATCTAATTGATTAGGAAGGAAACAGAAAGAAAAGTTTGGTGAGAAAATATTCTATGAGATTTTTCATCAAACAAGTGGTGTGCAAAACAAGACGACAAACGCATTCTTCAGAAAAATTCAAAAAAGTAGAACTAAGCAATACTATAGAATTTATTTCTTTGCCCTTTTTACCTTAACTTTCTTGAGCAAATCGAAGCCAGTCATTCCAGGCATACAGTAATCAGTGATGATAAGATTCACTTCCACTTCCTAAAAAAACACAAAATTTACAAAATTTCAGAAACAGAGGAAAGGATTGGAATGAGAAATAATGAACCCAAAAAATTGAATAACCTGGTGATGATTGTTGGAGGAGGAAAAAGAAGGAGAAGGAGAAGGGGATTTGAAGTTTGTATGTTGATGTTCTTGAATCAGACCTAGAAATTCCAAGGCCTTGCTACCAGAATCAACCGTAGTAACTACAGAAAACAAATCAAATCAGAAAAAAAGAGAAAAAGAAAAGAAGAAAAAGAACAGAAATTGGGTTTTTGTATTATTATATATAAAAGTTTAAAAAGAAAATTAAAATACCTTGATAGGAGGAGGTTTTAAGAAGCCTTTCGATGAGTTTTCTATCTATGAGGCTATCATCGACGGCAAGAACATGGAATTGGGAATCGGCAGCCATAACCATTTTGCTCCGAATTCAGAATCACAAAAAAGAGAGAGAGAGAGAGAGAGAGAGGGAAATTGGTGGGTTTGCGTTGGTTTTAAGAGGAAGGGGAAAAAATTATATATATATATATATATATAATAAAATAAAGAAAAAAAAGAAAAAAGAAAAAATTAAAAAAAGACCCACCACGATAAACATCACACGAAGCAAGATCCGACCGGATTTTGTTGCAAATCTTCCGAATTTTTTTTCTAACTTGATATGTATTTTTTAATTTAAATTTGTAAAAAAATTTAAATATCACTTTAGTTGCATACTTTTTGTTTTAGTTTTTCTATTTTTCAATTGTATATTTCCTTGTTATACTATGTAATTTAAAATTAGAGTTATTTTTAAATATAGAAAAAATGAACTAAATTATTTACTATGACATTAAATTTTTTTATATTTATAAATAGTTCGTTTTTATTTTCTATTTATAATAATTTTTTTAAAACTACTCATTTTAGTCCTTATATTTCTAACTTTGGTTTGAATTATGACTATTTTGATTCCTTAAAAATGAAATAAAAGTAAAAGTGAGTGAACCAAGACATTTGCTTTTTGAAACTATAAAAATTAAAATGAATCAAAGTTGATAGTATAAGAACTCCAAAATAAAAGTTTGAGATAGGGAACAAAATGAATCAAAGTAAAGTAGTATTTAAACCTTTTAAAAATTAACTTTTATCAAGAGTTTTTAGCAATAGGTGTGTTTAGTTCTTTAAATTTCAAAATATTTTATTTGAAAAAAAGTTTAAAAAAAAAGTTAGTGGGTAATTTTTTTATTACTATTTTAGATGTTGGTATTACATTTAATTTTAAAATAATAGTTTAAGAAAAAAAAAAGGTGGAGGATGGAGAGGGATTATATAATTTTAAAACTTTAAAATTATAAAGAAAAAGAATTACAAGTTTAATGAAAATGAACCTATATTTTTAGTAAAAAACACATTTTATTTATTTATTTTTATCATTTTGGTATTTTTTAAAAAGAACAATATTAACATACTTTAACTAATTTTATATACATACCATTAATTACCATTGATCTTATATTATTATATACATGCCATTAATTACCATTGATCTTAAACTATGATCAGTTTAAGATCAAATGTTTGATTCTCACGCCCGTTTTAGAGTAAAAAGAAAATTATTTTCTGTGCATATATTTTTTTAATTGAAAGGCAATCGATTGAAAAATTTAAAAAAACAAAGAAAGAGGGAGAATGGTATTTTATTATTTATATATGGGACGAATCGTCCCCAATATCTTCCCAAGTGATCGGGAAGTGGGACATGCTTCTTTCAACTACTATTATTTTTTTATATAACGGACACAAGAATTGGGATCTGTTTCCAATATTTCTTTCTATAATCTTTTTTAAAAATTGTTATGCTCACTTAACTAGTTTATAAGGTGATCTTAGATTTAGAGTTTAAAATTTAAGTGTAACATTTTTTTAATTGGATAGTTTAAAGGTAACAACTTCAATAGTTTATAGTAGCAATTTTCCTTTCTGTATTTCTAATTCTTTTATAAAAAATAAAAAAATCTAAAGTTCAAAACTTGGACTTTAAATGAACATCACGTCATTAGTTCAAATCTTACCCATTTGTGAAAAAAGAAAAAAAAAAAAAAAACTTATGTTAAAAGTTGAAGAAGGCTTAACTTTAAAAAAAATAAGAAAATGTCAGGATGAACATAACTTATACTATCAAGATCAGGATTCAATTGTTTTATAAGAAAAAAAACAAAACAAAAAGACCAAGAAAGACCTGAAAAATTAAAAACAAAATGAGATTTAAACCGACAATTGCAGTCAAACTCTTAATTAATAAAAATAGAAACTTTTAGCCTCTCCCAACAACGTAGAGGTTTGGAGAAGTTTTTTCCTCATTTATATATATATATATATATATATATTTAAATTCACTATTCTCTTTCTATCCTCTATACAATTTATATAATTATAATTTTTACAAGAGACCATACTAATACTTCGACTAGTATAGTATATATGTTCAAATTGATTGTAAATTATACTTTTGGTTTTTATTTGATTTTTTTAAAGACTCAATAGTACTATGTTTTAATTTCAATATTAAACCCGGCCCACATGATCAAACTGAATGTAGTAAATAAGTAGATGTTCACACCTAAAATATGGACAAAAAAAAATTAAATAAAACATAAAAAATGGACAATCAATAGTATTGGTGGTTAGAATTGGCTTTCCAGACTAAATATAAAGAGATAATAATCATTATTAGGAATAATTTGGAGACCACCCAAAATGACCTAAAGTTTATTCAAACCAATCAAATATTAAAAATTAGAATTCCTTTAGCAATATTCACATTTTCATTTCTGATCTCTTCCTCATTTTCTTTCTCATTGAAAACTATGTCCAATATATACAAAAGTTTTCATGAACTTGTGATATATCGTTTTTATTTCTTCTTTTTTTTTTTTTTTTTTTTAATATCTTCTTGTCTATATTGACAAAAAGGTATTTTTGGGTTTAAAATAACCCTTGATGGTTCAATCTTTGTCTCTAAATTTTTAGATTTAGTAGGTCTTTATTTGGTTCTATTACACTTACACTATTTTTGTTCTTAAGTTTTGAATTAAGGGTTAGAAGAGTATTTTTCTTTTTTTTTTTTTCCTAAAAGAAAAAAGAAAAACACATAGAAATATACATATATTGTTCTAAAAAAACTTTTAATTTGCCTGTAATGTATGATAAATATTTAAAAATTAAAGAATAAAGATATGTTATTGAAAATTGTGAATATGACAAATTATATATAAAAAAATCGCAAAAATAAAAATTTAAAATTTATTAAGTATTGATTAATTTTAACAAAGGGAAGTAGATTATTTAATGCAGTAGTAATTCTTTTTAATACAACAAAATAACCAAAAACCAAAGGAAATTAAGGATGAAACAAATCAGAACTACAATAGTTTGATAGATCACTAATTGATCTACATATATTCATTAATCATTAAAAATGTTTGACGTAAGTTCCAAGTTTTGCTTTGATTATAATTATTTTTAGCTACTATTTATTTTTAAATAATTGAATATTTATATAAATTATTAATTAATTATGCTAGATTTAATAAAATCTAATTGTATGTGTTTTTCTCACTCCTAATTATACATTGCGAAAGGGAAAAAAAATCTTTGTTTTTTTTTTCTTTACACACACACATATATAAGGCATATTGCTAAATGGACTTTTTTTTTTTTTCCTTAAATTTTTCGGCACAATATGTACCGAGAGAATTTAAGCATTTGGTCTTTTATTTATATATATATCTTTAATTAATTAAGTAATAACCATGTTCAAAAATAACGAAGTCTTAATAAATTAAGGCTATCTTTATTGCTGTGTAAATAAATTTGTTGGGATTGTAATAGAATTTTTTTATTATTCTTAATTCACGTAGTATTGTTATTTTTACAAAAGTATTCAAATAGATCCTATTTTTCATATTTCGATTGATTTATTACATTTACTTACAAGTAAATATGGCATAAGTTTAAATATCTACTATTTTTAATTATTAATTTATAAGAAAAAAAAAACAAAACCCTATTTATCACCAAATCATAACAAAAAGGAGAGAAGAAAAATATACAAATCAATTTGACAATGACTTAGGTTTCAAATCAAAATTTCTAAACTAACCTCATTTTGGAGTTTAAAGTCATCTTATTCACATATAAGTAGGACCCACCCAAGATTCACCCATTAAAGATGAAAGATTTGAAAATTGTGACATTTAACTGCTAGACACATTAAAACCAAATAAAACAATCTAATAATATAATTATAGAAACAATCACTCCATTATTGTTGGATCATTTTTAAATGATAAAATTGTTTTGATAAACTATTTAATCATATCGAATAAAATAGAAAAGAAGATATATGTCACTATAGTGTATGTTAGTTCGTGAATAAATTATCTGTATAAATTATATTTCTTTTAGTTCAATAAGTATTATTATATATAATATGAACATGAATTAGGGGATAAAAGTATAAGTTACTATTTCAAAAGTCGATTGTGCGATCTTCTGTCTCTCCTGCAATAAATGAACTAGAAAAATGGCAAGTAAATATGTATTAACATGATACATTAATAATTTAACAAAATAATAAAATTTTATAGACCATTAATAATATATTTGCTACTATTAAATAATTATTTATTTTTATATTTTCGAAGCTAAGTTTATAATTTGATTTCTATCATAACATAATAGCAAAATTAAAACTAGATGGACCCATGAGAGAAAGTAGAAAAAAGAAGTTGGAGCAAATGTTATCTCACGTTTATAAAGTTAGATGGAAAAGATAAGAAGACATCATTTGTGAAATTTGAGTTTATCTTATTTTAATTTAATTATTATTTTCGTCTCTGTTTTTATTATTATTATTATTATTATTATTATTTTAATATTATCATTATTTCTTTTAACAAATAAGTTTTAAGGTCTAAGTCAAGTCATGTAAAGTAAAAAGAAATTTTTTTTTTGATAAGTCAACACGTCCATTCTATTTAATTTAAAATCAATGTATTTATTTGCTAAAAAAAATCAATGTATTTATTACATGAATTTTGCCTAGATTTAATTTACATATGAATGTGGAGGGAAATATAAAGGTTTTAGTTTTATGAATAAAAATATGAATAAAATATTATTGTCAATTGATAGATAATTTATTTTTTAATTTAATAAATATTTTACACTTTTTAAATGAGTTAAAATCTTGCGATTTGTTTCCTTATTTTCCGCTTTGATTTGATGGCATTATGCGAACATTTCTTTGGGGAATCAATTTCAAATATGTGAAAATTTCATCATGCTTTTATTTTTGGTCAATGCGTTCCAACATTGGTTTTCAAATTTTTCTTCCCCATTAATAAACCATCCACTTACATTCATTGGGAAATAATTGTTTCCACAATTCAAGAAACACTTCTTATTTACCATTTTCATGTATATTGAATAAGATTAGAGATGTTTTTTTATTCGTAGAGATACAAAACTAATCATGGCAATCTTTTTTTTAGGTGAGAAAGAAGATTTAGGAAGTGGACACAAATTTTTTTTTTTGTTAGCTAAACAAAGGCAAGATTGGAAGGTACATTCTTCATATTTGTCTCTATTCTATTCTCTTTCTCGAACTCAAATTTTTCTATTAAAAAAATAGAAAATTTTTGTCATAGATAGACGGCTTATCTGTTTCATACTAAAAGCAGATTAGTTTATTGCAGTCTGTCATAGATAGACTGTGAGATTTTATTATTATTGGTAAATATTTTCAATACTTTTATCTTTTAAAATAATTTTCTAAAATACTATCTCATTAACTGAAAAGTTTTAATTGTAAACCAACCATTTAGGTTGAAACAAAATATTGAAAAAATATTTTATTTAATCAAGATTAAAAAGTGTCAATAAAAAATTGATAATTTCAAGAGAACAATTAATTAAGCGAGGCAAGAGGGAGACAATAAAATCACATTTATGTCGTATGTCACCTCGAAAACATTTACATATAAGACATTTACTGCCATTTTGAAATTGTTAAATTGAAAACTGTTAGTACAATTTCTCTATTTATCAAACAAGATAAGATATACATAAATTTGGCTTTATTTCTTTTTACATGTTTCTAATAATAAGTTGGAAGATTAAAATTAATCATCTCTTTTTTGTACTCTAGGTTTGTATTTAGAAATTGCAAATGAAATCAATCGTCTTATTTATTATTTTTTTCGAAGTTTCTTAAATAATTTTTTATGAGTTCAAATGTTATTTATATCTAAAGAAAAAGTAAATCCTAAAATTTTATAACCAAACTTACTATTCAAATTGGGTTAAATATTTTCTTGATGTTTGGAGTAATAGAGGAAATTTGGATAAACACCTAATTTTAGAAATTTGTTAGTAGGACAATTAGGAGTTGGGGGATTCAAATCTTCTAACTCTAAGATGAAAAGTTATGTCAATTACCGCTAAACTAAGCTCGTTTTGGCAATAGTGATTCACATTCCAACTAATTTTAAAAAATTACATACAATTTTAAATTAAAGTTAATATTAGTATCTTTTTATTTATTTAAATAAATAGATATAAAAAATTAAAGTTAGTATTATTTATTTTTTTATTTTTTTATTTGTTTAAAGATTATATATTTATCTTAATCCAAAAAAGATTATTACTTTTATCCATGTATAATAAATTAAACAAAAGCAAGTAATTAGAAAATCCAAATAATTAGAATAAGATATTACATTAGAGGAAAAGGAAAAATAACATAATTTTTAACCTTTTTAATTTATGAAAAGTTCAAAATAAAAAGTTAAATGTAAATTTATATCTATTTGTTAAATCGACATAAAGATGGTTTTGATTTGATTAAAACAGAAATAAAATAACGACAACAAATAATAAAAAGTTGAAAAAACATTTAAATAAATAGCCTTTAAAATTTTTAATGTTTTTATTTAAATTGAACATAGAAAAGTTAGTAAAATATAAGCTAAACTATATATATATATATATATATATATATATATATATATATATATATATATATATATATATATATATATATANAAACTCTTGAAATTTGTACTTTATGGATAAAAAATATCATATACTTTCAATTGTTTCAAAAATACCTACAAATTTTTTAATACTATTACCGTTATTTTGGATGAAAATCATTAAAATTTTGTTTAAAAAACTAAACAT
Organism: Citrullus colocynthis; assembly: GCA_031780015.1. NCBI lineage: Eukaryota > Viridiplantae > Streptophyta > Magnoliopsida > Cucurbitales > Cucurbitaceae > Citrullus > Citrullus colocynthis. The sequence continues at coordinate 1,544,989 of QLSR01000081.1, forward strand.
ACTTCCAACAGATTCATAAATATATTTAAAATTAAAAAAAGTTCAAAATACTTTCATTATTAGTATATGAAAAAATATTAATTCATGTTGCAAAAATACTTCTAAATTAAGTTTTTTCTTTTCCTACTCAATAAAACTTCAGACAAATTAATGATTGTCCTATGGTGGAAGTAATTTTAATTTTTTTTTTCTAAAAAAATTTTAGCATATAGCTTTTCAACCTCTATTTGCAACCCACCACCCTTTTTTTTTTCCTTAGGTTTTAAAAAACTTTTTCAATAATTTCAATCCAGTCTTTAAATTTTATATTGTAATTAATTAGTTAACGCTATGTACTCTAACTTTTGTAACAAAATTAATCCTCATACAATAAGATTATAACAAATGATTTGGATCACCTATTTTTTTTTATGCTAGAGTATATCATGCAAGCTATGTAGTTAGTGGTTTGAATCAAGAACTTGATCATGTTAAGGGGCACAAAAGTATATAAAGTTGGAAATTTAGCTCATTAACTTCTAGATTTGTGTTTATATATAGTTTCTAAACTTTCAAAAATGCTTAATAAGTCCATGAACTCTCAATTTTTGTGTTAATTAATAGGTGTATCTTACATATTTGAAAATGTTAAAAATTAAATGTCAGACATTAAATTGAACATTTGTGCTTAATAGGTATGCTAGACATATTTTTTAAACTAATTTATCTATTAATAACAAAATTTAAAATTTAACATTCAATTAAACAAAAACTTTTTTTTTTGTCTAACAAGTAATTTTTAAACATTTTTTTTTTTTTTATGTTTCTGAGACCTGTTAGATATAAAATTGAAGTTTATACATTTATTAACATTTTTAGGAACTAGAGTAAAAATTGAAAATTTGGAGATTTATTAGTGACGATTCAGACTAAACTTGTAATTTAATCTTCATATAAATATAAATTTAAATGCAACATTATATGATCTAGATTAAGTAATACCAATTACAAAATTATTTTAAATATCTATATAATTATTTACCTAAGTATATAAGCAAAAATCACTCAGTAATTTTTGTAAAATAGTTTTATAAAGATCCAAACATATTTGTATGTATGTACATGTATATGTGAGAATTAAAATGAAATTAAGTTTTCTAGACCTATTTTTAAGTGTACAAAAAATTACAATATTATATATATATTTTAAAAATAAAAAACTCTTAAAGTGGCCTAAATTGATATTTATTTTTATAAAAGCAATAAAGATTTTTTAAAAGAATTAAAGATTTTTTTAGTTTTTAAAATATATAAAATATATTTTTTAAAAAATAATAAACATTTTTTAATTTTTAAAATATATTTATTTGTTTAATACGACCCTTCTTCCTAAACTTATATTTATTTTATCTTTAAACCAATAAAGATTTTTTAAAAAAGTAAATAAATAAATAAAGAGGATATTGTATCATAAAATTGAGAAGCATCACGTAAAAGACGTGACATTAGCCACTCCCGCCCGCCCACGCACCTCTCACGCTCCCCCACATGCCTTTCTCATTCTTCTTTTAAAAAACCATTTATTTTTGTTTTCTTTGAAAGGAAAAACCATATATTATTAACCAAAATTTTGAATAGTTAAAAAAGAAAAAAAAAAAAACCAAAGTTTTGAATGGAGAATGTCATGAAATGTCAACATCTCCAACTAGATATTAATGTCAATGAAAATTTTTGAAAATAAATAAATAAATAAAAGTTTTGTTAAAAAAAAAATTATTTTAAATGACAAAATTGATTCACTCCTTATATTGATGTCGAATTTATTGACAATTAAATGTTAGCATGTTGAGTGAAATTTAAAACTCTAGTTACAAGTTTAAACCAAGTTTCAACAAAAACAAAATAATAATAACAAGTCAGAGAATAAATCTTAAAGCTAAGACCTTGTTTGATAACTATTTGGTTTGTTGTTTTTGAAAATTAAGCTCGTTTTCATACAACTTCTATCCATATTTTTCATAATTCACAACTAAACACTTGAATTCTTAACCAAATTTTAAAACACAAAAACTACTTTTTTTTTCTTTTTTCTTTTGTAGTTTTCAAAACTTGGCTTGGTTTTAGAAAAACATTGCTAAAAAGTACTTAACAAACAAATAAATCGATCAGTAGAATTAGTGTTTATAAGCTTATTTTCAAAAATAAAAAAATGAAATGGTTGTTAAACAGGGTTTAAGTTACATAGTTTAATGATTAACAAGTTAGTGTTAGTTTGGTAGACAATTGGATTCTATTTTATATCTTTAGATTCATTGACTTCTTCAAATAGTACAAATTCTAAAAAATAACATTTTTATGTATCTAAATTTTAAATTTAAAAGTTTAAAATGCAGAATTAGGATATAAAAGATAAACATGTTAATAAATATAGTATTTTATTTGGGCTATTTTCAAATATAGCAAAAGGAAGCAAATTATTTACAAATATAACAAAATTTCACTGTCTATCTGCGATAGACCGCGATAGACTGTATATTTTTCTATTAGTTGTAAATATTTTCAGTAGTTTTGCCATTTAAGATAACTTCCTATTTTATTTGGTAGACTCAATTCATTTTTATTTTGAATTAAATTATGCATTAGGTAATGTATTACAAATTATATGAAACTTAATAATAATTATACAACCAAATATTTACTGGGTAACTCCATGGTTTATAAATATATTATCAAATACATTTCAAATTATTTAAGTTTGGATACGATTTTTTGAACATGTTGCCAAAAACACATATGAAAACATGAAATACAACTTTATTTTCATTAAATTCATTATTTTGAAATTTTAATTTTCAGATTGTTTGCCAAACAAACCCTTAATGACTTTCTCTAATAATTGAAGGTTTAAATTCGGGCAATCACAAATATAGTAATTAGGCTCAAAATATTTGCAGTTATAACACAATGCAAAAGAATTTGCATATATAGCAAAATTTAGATTCTGCATTCGAAATCTATTAATGATAAACCATATTACTAGTATGGGTAGTATATCAATGAGAGACCACATCACTATAAGGTCTATCAGTGATAGACATATCACTAGTAGATTGGTAGGAGTCGACTTTGCTATATTACAATTTTTTTTTTAAATGTTACTAAACACTTAATTATTATCCCGAAAAATGTTACCCAACACAATTACCCTTATTTCTAATTCAAAACTCAACTTTTCACTCTTTAATCAACACTTTGATTCCTCCTCTAATTCTATACTATTTTTCATGTGATTTGCCCTTTTTCTCAAACAATGGTTCCCAACTCAAGCAGCTAATCAACTCTAATTTAAGAAAAAAAATAATTAAAATGTCAAATAATATAATTACAGAAATTAAAGAAAAAAGAAGTAGGACCAATCAGAAGCAGAGCTAGAAATTTTTTTATATATGGAAGGGGCAAAATTTTCCATCTATAATATAATGTACAACTAATGGAAAAGCTTTTCTCTAGGTTGTTTTATTTTGATTGTTTGATTAAATAAATAAATAAATAAAGTCTAAGGCTTTCACATGGCAAGTTGAAAAGTATTTCTCTACAGTCTACATCATTAAATAATCATATCTTGACCTTATATTTTAAGGTGATTACTATTTATAAGAAAAGCATAGTTTTAGTCTCTTACTTTAACCCTATGTTATTATTATTTTTTAATGTTAAAAGGATACCATTTAACTATTATTTGTGTCTAATACATTCAGCTTTTCCTCAACAACATTGTAACATAATTGGTAATTTTTAAAAATTAATTACGTTTTACTTATCCTAAATAGATTTTATCAAACCACATGAACTGATTTTGAAATTTTACCTTTTTTATGCACTAAAATATATAATAACTCATATAAATTTTATTCAAATCTCATAAATATATATTTAACATTTTTTTCCATTTAGTGTATCTAATACATCAAAATATTATACTATTCAATATTTAATGTATGGAATACACAATAAATATATGCATCTCTTCTATATTGAATTGTATCAAATATATTACATATTGATTTCAACATTTCATTTATATATATTTTTTAAACAAAATTTATCCTTTTAATGTTCTTTTAAGCTAAGAAGAGAATTAAGAATTATATAGACTTAAGCTCAAATAATACAAACTTGGTTGGTTTAGTAAATATTTAATTTTTTAGTTTTTAGTTTTTAAAATTAAACTTAAAGACTCTCCTTGCGCCTCTATTTTCTTTTCTTATCTACTTTTTACCAATATTTTAAAAATCAAGTTGAATTTTGAAAACTAAAAAAAAAAAAGTAATTTTTAAAAAATGCTTTTGTTTTGGAATTTAGCTAAGAATTCAACCATTGTATTTAATGAATATGCAAATCATTGTAAAAAATTGATAGGAAATACACTTAATTTATGCAAAAACCAAAGACAAAAACAAGTTGTATTCATACATGTAATCACTACTCAATCTTTAAAAAAAATGCTCGTAATTAGTATTGGGTCACATAAATCCATTTTACCTATGTAAGTACATCTTATACCTTAAATACATCGAGAAGCGAGAGCATGTTAAACTTGGCTCCAAAAAGAACTTAATATATAACCTAACCTAACTTTTAAAATCAACCCATTGAGTATATATGAAATACTTGAAAATTAGTTGCTTCTAATATCTATATATATTATATTTGTTCTAATCTCTAGTTGTAGCTGACACCATGAAATCAAGGGAGTATCAAATTTATTAATGACCCATGAATAAAATCAGGTCAATTTCCAATCCCATGTTTTTAAATACATCTATCAAACTAATATAATAATTGTACAAGTAATGGAGAAGCTTTTCTGTAATAAGGTGTTTTATTATTTTAATTGTGACATTAAATAATAAAAGAAGAAGTCTAATGCTTTCACATGGAATGTAAAAAAAAAAAAAATTTAAAAATTCTTTTAAGTGCACGTTATTAGATAATTATATATATGTATATATATATTTGGTTAAAAGATTATGATCTCTTGACCTTATATTTTAAGATGGTTATTTTTTTTATAATTCAAATTATAATTTTAGTCTTATACTTTAATTTTAATTGCAAATTGGTCCTTAAAAATATGAGGATAAATTGTAAAAATTGTTTATATCAACCCAATATATGGTTAAAATACTATTTTGGTTCTATACTTTGAAATTTGTTTAATTTTAGGCATTGTATTTTTCATTCTTCAATTTTAATCTTTATACTTTTAATAAATTTTAAATTTAGTCTTTATAGATGATTTATTGTTTATTTCTTTTATAAAAAAGAATTGTTATCTATAAGCATATTTATTATAGATTTGAAAATATTTCTTTATATTAAAATTATTTAACTAATTTCGGTAAAATTTAACTTTCACAACAAACTAAATTTAAACTTTCTTGCAAATACATAAATTAAAATTGTAGAAAATTTAAAATATAAGAATGGTATTTTAACCATGTATAATATGAATGGAAAGGTTAACATAAATAGCTAAAATGTTTATAATTAACCCTACAAAATGTAAATATTTTTTATTTTTTAAAAAAATTAGATTTTTTTTTTACTCATGTAATTTATTTAATACGTCTATGAAAAGTTCTTGCACAAAATGCAAATTCTTTATACTTTTAAGAAAATTAGAAATAATGTTATTTTTTAAACCTTATTTTAACTGTACTTTTCCTCATTAAATCTTTTGGGTATAGTTTTTAAAAACTCCTTTTCCTTAAAATTTGACTTTGAAAACGTTGGTAAGGGTAGATAAAAAATAAAATTACTATCGAAACTTTGATTTTTCACTATTTTAAAAACGTTCTATATAACTTCTCTTTTCCTTTGAAAACTATCTTAAAAAAAACTAGTTTTCAACATGTGGCAAAGTAGATTATAACGCTAATGTACAAAGTTATTAGTTGTAAGCTTATTAACTTTAATGATTAATTTGATTATAATTTAATTAATTAAGATATAAATCTTCGACTAAATATTAAAGATTCGATTTTTTTCATCCATACGTTATTAAATTCAAAAACTAAATAATTAAGTACAATTTTTTCGAAACAAAAACATTATCAAATAGATCTCAAATAATTCATTTTCTATATTTTTTTTAAGCTAAACTAAAACCATTTTGTACCAATAAATTAAATTTGTTGGGGGTAAAATTATGAAGAATTAGAGGGCCCCCCAAATTTGGTTTGGAAAATTAAGAGTGTGAAAGGGACCATACAAGAATCATAGTCCAATAGTAATTCATTCCAAGCTTTGTTTCCAACTTCCCCTCAAACCCAACTTTTAACCAACATTATGGATGCTTTTGCTTTGTCCTTTCTATTTCCTTCCAATCAAAACCAACATTCTATTTCTCTCTCCCTTTTTTTCCTATTTCCCCTCAATAATGGATGCCTTTGCTTTGCTCCATTTTTCTTACCCTTGGGACCCTCCTCATATCACCCCAACATCACATTTCATTTTCGAGGTGATTCGCCCACCGACTTTATAAATAGCTCGATTCTACTTATTTCAATAGTGTCTTTTTTTCTCTCTCTCTTTTACACATTTATCGAGAAATTACAAGTACATTCGATAATGTTTTTATTTCTTGTTTTGTAAGAACTAGAAACATCAATTTGTTTGGTAATTATTTCAAAAAATAAGAAACGAGAACAAGTAACGGAAAACGGGAGCATTATCAAACGGGCCCTACATATTCACAATCATGCACCTGATTTATGAACTTCCTAAAGCCAGCATATTAACTTTAGACTTTATAACTCAACTTAGCGCCGGACCAACCATCTTCCTCTGTTTTTTCCCAATCAATTTTAACACTTTATTTATTTATATAAATATTTATAGTGTTATGGTAGCATCTACTTCTTTTGTCCAAAATTTGATATACATCATTATATAGTATATTAATTTATTTCGTAGGTTCCACATTATTCTTAAATTAATGACCAACTATGAACCATCCAAGACTAAACATTTTGTATAATTTTTTTTTAAAAAATCCTTATTTTTTGGGTTAGACCAAAATTGGGGGAAGCCCATTTGGACTAAAATATCCATTCAAAACAGGTTTGGGTTAAGAGACAAATAATAATAATAATAATAATAATAATATCATTGATACTAATATTAATCAGTTAATTGTCCCTATATTGACTCCATTCTTGACGTCATCTTTGGTTTATATTATAAACTTTTTTCCTATTCATTTTTAAACGCTAATTACTTAATCAATAAATAATTCAGATATTATTTTTTGAAATAAAAGTTTATAGTTGAGATATATTCGTTCATATCTAATTAGCTTCCATTAAAAAAATAATAATAATAATAATTGAAATAAAATAATAGAAAATTTGGATTGTTCTAAGAAACCTCAATCCTTGAATCAAGATTTTGTGTACTTCATCGAATTTCTTGACAGGAGGAATGTGATGAAGATGGGATCCATTAAATAAAATTCCCCATGTGGTGAGTCTTGTCATATATGTACATATATAGTTTAATCATTAATTATCAATTTTTAAATACTAATTTAAATATTAATTAGTATCTTATCTACATAATTATCCTCCAATCTTTTGGATTCACTCTCTTACCTTCATCTATAAATTTGTAATAATAATGCAAAAACTAAAATGACCTAAGCACTATATTCAAAATGTACACTTTAAGAAAACTATTTTCTAACATTTTTTTTTTAATTCGTAATTTACATTTTTGTTTTTACAATTTGTTGTAAAATCTTACATTCAGCCATAAGTCTAAATAGACTTGTTATAATCTTTTCTTTCTTTTTTTTTTTTTTTAATGTATATTTTTTAAATGACCAACTTTTAAACTCAAAGTTTTTTTTTTTTTTTTTTTAATTTAACAAGGCTACGTTTAAAACGATTTTTAGAGTTGTAAATTAGTCTAATTTTAGTTTCATTTGTTAACCGTTTTATTTTTTGAAAATTATCTTAATTTTCATATAATTTTTTACTATTGTTCTCAATTTTTTCTAGGAAAACAATTGAATTATTAGCCAATTTCTAAAATAAAAAATTACTTTTTGAAAATTTTTTATTTAGTTTTTAAATTTTGACTTTGATTTTAAAAATACTCATAATATGTAGACAACAAACCATAAAAATAAATAGAGACGAAAGTGATATTTATATTACTTAATTTTCAAAAATAAAATTAAAAAAATATTGGTATTTCTTTTAAAATAAACTATTACCAAATGATGCATAAAATAATATTTTAATTTTTTTTATAAAAAAAGTCGTTAATATTTCAAAAACGAAAATCTATAACACGAGAAAAACTTAATTAAACTGTTAGAACATATAATTAGTAATTAACTACTACAGTTATTTTTAAAAAACACCTAAAAAAACAAATGATGCATAATTACTTATTGAAACTATCTTAAAGTAAAGAAAAGTTACATTTACCACACAATGGGCAAATTATAATGTCATGTTTTAATTACTCTTTTTAACTCATACTTAATTTCTAGACTTCCTAATATTCTATTTTCATTTTTAAAATATTAGTTATATATTCGTTATTGATATATAATTTTCATTAAATTAAAATAAAAACATAAATCAATTTTTAAAAGTTGACGTGTATCTCTGCTATATAAATATCTTTTAACTATTTATTCAAGAATGGCACGTACGAATTAGTTATGGTATCAAAGTTTTCTTTTAATCAAACCTTGAATCTCATAATATCTTCCTCCTCTGCAATCTATTTAATTAAGGGGACATTTTAAGATTGGGATCAGGAAGTACTTGAGAAACCAAACATTTTCATCATTTGTATCCAAAATAAAATAAATAAATAAAACCTTTCAGCTCCATTGCAAATGACTATAGAATTATGGGATTTTGAGAACAGCTCTAAAGGGCAAAATATAATATTCCCAAATACCCCTTGGAAACCCTTTGGAGTCACCAAATCAATCTCAAACTTCCAAACTTTGCTTTCTCATCACATGCTAATTAAAGTATCATTCAACAAGAATATGTGACCTAATCTTTGCTTGCATTTATATTCAAATTACAAAATTAATAACTTCTTTAATATATATATAAAGCAAGAATGTCTGGGGATATTAATTATTTTAATAATATTTTCGAATGAAATGAATTTTTAGAATATTTGAGAAATATGTTATAGTTTGAGATGTGGTGTGGTAAGGTCAACTAAAAGTTAAAGTTTGAATGAATGTTGGGTCGAATATCTAATTTTAATACATTCTATTTTTTTTAAAAAAGAAACTTTGATAACATAGTCGTGTCTTATTTCATTTTGCCTTTTTTGTCTCTATTTTCTCTTAGGAAAAAGGAATTCTAAGATGAAAATGACTTTAGAGTCTTGTTTTAGAAATTGATATATACAATTAATTTTTGAAGTAGAAGAAAGCTACCAAACTCTAAAAATATATTAGATAGTTTGAAAAAAAAAAAAAGGAAAATGGTCCTGTGTGTGTATGTGTGTGTATATATATGTATACATATCTTGAAATAGCAAGACAAATGTATAAAATGATAAAGTGATGCTGTACTGTCAACTTCAAAAAAAAAAGATTATTTTATAAAAATAAATATCATAATGCATGAAACAATATAAAATAGAAGAGAACGAGAATTGAAGGGTTGCAAATCTGATTTTCCATTCCAAACATACACTTCAGTATTTTCAATAAACCTAATTTCAAACCATAAATTTTGTCAATCAAATTATTAGTAATATTTTGATTCAAAACCAAGAATCCAAGTGCTCCCAAAGTGATTGACTAAGTAAGATTTGAATAGAGTTCAATTGTCTATAGGTTTTCTACAATTAAATATTTCAATGCAGCAATTACATAAAATTTGGAACAACTCCTGTGGAAGATATATATAAAAAGCAAAAATAATAATAATAATAATAATAATAATAATAATAATAGTAAAATAAAACAAAGAATTGTTTGTACTTATATTAATATTAATGAACTTTTAATAATATGACTAAACCTACCAGCATAAAATAAAATTATATAACAAAACTACTTTTTTTTTTTTTATTTACGAATTTAAAACTCACTTATCAGTAATAAATCAAATAATATTAAATTGAACCCAAAGTTAATCTTGATTGGTTATGAGATTTGAGGACAAATCCTTTCAAAGAGAATCTTTTGACTTTGTTTTTTTTCTTTTTTTACAAAAAAAAATTTAAATAATAAAATACTAAAAATTAATTAGGGGCACATTTTAATCAAGAATTAAGATTTGGATAAAATAATCTAAAAATGATTTTCCAAATTACCTATTTTTTTAAGTAATAAGATAAGATAAAGATAGGATAAGATATGTACATATTAGGTTGGGATTAGTGCATATTTAGTAGACAAGTTTTGTAAAATTGGATCATTTTTTAAATGTGGTGTTGTGCATTGAAGCTTCATTTTCTAAAATCTTTATAAATATATATTCTATAAAGATAATAAATATAGTGTTTAAAAATTAAGTTGAAGTTATCAATATAGATTTTGTGGCTTAGGGAAGATTCAATTTGATCTTTTATGATTTTGTGAGCTAATAATATGGTTAGTGGTTTGGTTGAAATTCTACAAATGGTAGTATTTCGTAACGGATGATATATTAAGTTAATTTAACCAAAGCATCTATTAAAAAACACTTGTAACTTTTGAAATTATTGCAACAAAATTAAAACTAAACCATAATCACGAGGGTTAAGTCGAAGTTTTAAAGTCAGAGTGAGCATAGTTCGACTCAGATGTGTTAAACGATCAAAAGGTTTATGATTTGAATCTCCCTACTACTTACAAAAAACATAAATACTTTTAAAACATTAGAAACGAAAATGAAACTCTATATAACCCAACTAAATGGGTTAAATTTATAATTTAGTCATATAATTTGATCCAAATATTTGCAAATGCATCATAATTTTTTATTTTTTATTTTTTTTTAAAGAATGTCGAACATGTGTTAACTTTAAGACATATGGTTAATATGTTTTTATTTTGTTTTATAAAATATTCATTAATTAGCTTAACTTCAAATTAAATTATAGGTTTAGTTTATGAATTTTCATGGTTGTGTCTAATAAGCTTTTGAACTTTAAAAACTACATGATAGATTAGCTAACAGGTTCTTGGATTTTAAGAATGTTAAGGGATCAACTTTCAAATATTTGTCTAATAGGCGACTTTTGCATATTCAACATTTAAAAAAAATAAAAAATCAATGGATTTATTATCTATAAAGTCATATTTCATGTCTAATATGACATTAAACTTTTACTTTTTGTATATAATAAACACATGAATTTAGAAAATTTTAAACAGGTCAAGAATGTATTATATGTAAGATTAAGAGCTTAAACTTTATTAGACAAAAAATTAAAAGTTTTAAGTAAAAGCGAGCTTAGCTAATTGACATGGCCTTCTTCACGAGCTTGGAGATTCAATCCCCATCTTCTAAAAAATAAAAATAAAAATAAAATAGAAGTTTTAAAATTACTTAGACATCCTTCAAGAAAATATGCACCCCTTTTTTGGGCTTTGAATGGTGGCCCATAAACTAACTTTTCATTTTCTTTTGAAAGCCCATACTAAAGTTGGAAGACCATTACAAGGATAACCTTTTTAGTTTCTAACAGAGATTTCTTAAAATTTAGCTACATCTTTTGTAAATCTCAAATAAGGTAGCCAGTCATTAAAATCCCTCATATTAGATATGGAAAATTACAACAAATCAAAATAGTAGATGAAGAAAAAAATATTAAATAATTAATGAGAAAATTCAATTTTTAACCCCTTTTTCCGTTCAATAATTGTAAGGATGTGTAAGGATGAAGATCAAACTTTCGACTTCTAAGAAGGAAGTCATGTCAATTGTCGTTGAGTTAAGCTCACTTTGACAATTCAATTTTTAACTTAAACTTAATAAAGATATATCAACTTTTACTCTAAAATTTTGATTTTGTTAAATTATGCTTTAAACTATTTTTACATTTAATTTACAAAAAGTATTGCAATTTCTAACTTTTGATAAACATTCTTTCAAAGGAGATACGATGCTTTTACATTATTATATATAATAGATGAAGTTTACTTTTTAATTAAACTTTGGAAAACATAAATCTAAAAATAATTATATTTAATTTCTAAAATTTTAATTAAATTTTGATCTTGTTGCCCTGTGAGTTATTTCATCGATGATTGGCATAACCTTTCATATTAGAGTTGGAAGGTTTGAATCCAACCCTGACAGAAAATTCCCACCAAAATCTCAAAATTTCGAGGTTTAGATGCCCTCGAAAATTTTAGTAGGAAAAATTTCGTTTTTCTCCCATTTTGATGAAATTTCGAGAATATTATGAAAAAAAGATTTGTTTTTTTAGGAATTCTACATAAGTTCAGGTTTTTTTTTTTTCCCAACTTTATAGTCCTAATTACATGCAATTGTATAGTTTCATTGCTAATATCATTTTCAAAAAATGATAAAACTTTGTCAATGTGCAACTATTTCTAATTTTTAACTTTTCTTTAGAAATTGAATTTGAAAAAAAAAACCCACAAAAAAGAACCTATACTTATTTTAACCCCTCTCAAATATTTTTCATTAAATTTTCACATCATTCTATCTCAAAATATTCATAAGCTTTATATTATTTTGTAATTATTGTTTTTTTTTAAATTATGTTATCGCATCGACATCTACACACCCATTTACAATATACATCTAAATGTTATCTTACTTTACATGAATGAAGATTAAAAATGATCAATTATAGTCTAATTAAACCATAATCAACATTTCATTAACTAATTATAACAATTTTCATTGACGTTGATATAATCAAGACGTCAATAGTCAAACAACGTTGTTGACAACATATTTTAAAGTGTGGCCCTCATTTATTTTTATAAATAATTTCAAACTTTTTTTTTTGCCTTTTTTCTTTATAAAATTACTTTTTTATTTTATTTTGCATTTTTTTACGGTGAGCACTCAGTCCAACTGAGGGGTGATTTCGACCTTTGAAAAGGAAAAAAAGTGTGATTTGGAAAGTTCACAAAAGGTCGATGTGATGTAAAAATAAAAGGAAATAAATAAAAATTTAAAAAATATATACTTTTTCTTTTTTAATTATTATTATTATTTTTTAAAGAAAGCCCTCTAACAATTTAACAACAACAACTCTGCACCAATTTCAAACCAACTTTACATTGCAAAACCAAACTTAAACGTGATTTTCATTTTCGCAACTAAATGCAATTTTTTATCCGTTTTGTTGCATAAATTTTTTAATTTTGATTTTGGTCCTTCAACTTTTGTTCTATTTACATTTTTGTTCTTTAATTTAAAATGTGAATAGCAACCTCAAACTTTTGTTTTTATTATTAAGAAATATAAACTCTTACTACTTAGAGAATTTTAGGGGTTAGAGTTTGTGAGAGTAGTAAGTATAGAAGTGTGGAGTTGTGAAATCCACTCTTACATTATGAGCCTCAAAAGTTTACAACTTCTTAGATTTAACACAACTCTACTCCTGCTGAAACACTCCTTTAATCATTTACGGTTAAAATGATAATACAAATATGGTATTAATCATTGACAAAATTGACAAAATATATATAAAGAGAGCAGTTTCTTTTCTTCTTCTTTTTGGTGATAAAGGGTTATATGGCTTTTTTATGGTAGGAAATAAATGTATAATTTATACAAATAAGAATTGTAAGTGACAAAGTGGAAAATTTCAAGGAGTTAAATCAAACATTAAAAAGTTCTCCTGCATAGACATATGGTGCATCCAAAATTATCTTGAAACATCTAACCAAACCACCTGTACTTAATTTTCTCCTTTAGACATGTTGCATCTTGTATACCTAGCTTCATATTAGTTGGACTGCTCGAATGTGACATCTAGAATCTCCTGAATGTCACATAAACTCTTGGATGGACCCCACATAAAACCACATTATTTCGCAATGCCTAGAATTGCCATAATGCCAACATGCAACATGGTCATATCCTCTTAGCTCTTGATCTCATGGAACCAAATGTAGGGATCTATCAACGACTAGGAGTTCCTAACACATAACACAAAAGTTAACATTAGGCTCAATAGGACGATTCTAAAGCTCTTTCGAATAAGTGGATTGTTGTCTCCAAAACTTTGCAACACAAAAGACAAGAAAGGTTAGAAGTCTTCCTTACGCTCTAAACTAATACAAGTAGGCACAATATCATTTAGAATCTAATCCACCACCATCATATCTTGACCTTAGCTGGAAACTCTTGTATCAGAAAGACTCTAACATATAAATCATTATATTCTAAATAAAACATTATAAATTTAAATTTTTACTCTTACATGGCATTGAATTTCATGAAAAAATTAAAATTCAAAGTAAAAAGTCCATAGGAGAACAAAGCATTGTAATTTTACTTCTTGGTTGTAGAAAGTATGGGAAACAATTTTAATTTTTTTTTTAGTATAAGGAAACATTTTTAATTTTAATTTTAGCAACGACTGCATATTATGCATTTAATTTATTTTCATATAGTTATGTACTCTTTATAAAAGTAAAAGTATTTATTAAATGAAAAAATGCAAAAGCATTCGCATATCTTTATTTACTCATAAAATCAAAATAAAGTGATATATTCCAAATCTCAAAAGGTTCCAAAACTTTGCTAATTTGTCCATCAACAAAATTTAATCTAGTGAGAAATTTGTTAAGGATCCTTTTTCAAATACAGTAAAAAGAACCAAAATATTTATAAATATAGCGAAATTTTACTATTCACATGTAACAACCCCAAATCGTTGGGGTAAATCCTCCTAGTAAATAAGTTTAAGTTATTACGTGTGAAAAAAAAATAATTATAATAATAATAAAAAGATAATATTATCTTGGGGCAAGTAAAATAAGGTGATTAATTTTGGTGGGATTGGAAATTGAAGTAAATCTTGGTTGTAGAAGATTTTATTTGATTTTATTTGGATAATTGAAGTAAACCTTGGTTGTAGAATATTTTATTTGATTTTATTTTGTTTGGTGGGAAAAGCATAGGGGAAAGGAGGGAGGGATAGGGAGTTTGGGTTTTTATAAATAGGCATCGATTTGCGTGCCAAAATAAAAAAAAAAAGAAGAAAAAGTAAAAAGGGATTTTTCTCCTCCCTCGCGTGCCGCCGCGGTTTCAATCAATCTCTCTCTCTCCTTGCAGTGCCGCCTACTTTCTCTCTCTTCCACCCCGGTGCTCCTCCGCTGCCATTTCAATCAAACCACGCCTGATTTCTCGTCACCAAACCGGTAACGTGAGAGTAAGTATCTCGGACCCAAGGAAAAATTTATAGCTTAATTTGGTTAAAAAACTGTTGATGCTTGAGACTTATGTGATAAAAATTCCCTTAGGTGGCCGGGAATTGTGTCGGAGTAAAAAGGATTGGTGGCAACGGCGAGTTAAGTCACGTTTGGGTAAGGACAGTTTTAAATTTATTTGGAATTAAATGGTGGTGGGACTGGACTTATGGACTGACTTAAGTTGGGAAATTTATTTATTTGCAATTGCCCAGGGATTTTACAAGTTCTGCAGTGTGGTTACATTATTTGGATCAATTCTCAAGTAAGTGGACTTACTACCTGAACCGCCTTCCCGCCATATGTTTAGTTGCCATGATGAGTAGGATTTCTAAGCCCCATGTGTATAGCATGCTTGTATGAGTAGGAATTTCTAAGCCCCATGTGACATAGTATGCTTGTATGAAATTCCCATGCTTAATGGATATATGTGAATGATGATGCATATGCATATAATATGAGATGTTTTAAACAGTACTGTTAATGCGTGAATTTATGGAGTGTAAGGAGTGAGATTTTAATTGACCCATAAGGTGGGTAGTGGTAGCTCCCCTACGTCGGTTGGATGTTCACCAGACATTGTGGTCCTTCGGGGGCACGAGAGGTTGTGTGGCGTCGGGTTGCCCAGAGGTTTGTGGGCTTTGGGGATCACCAGAGGTTTGTGGTCTTTCGGGATCACCAGAGGTTTGTGGTCTTTCGGGATCACCAGAGGTTTGTGGTCTTTCGGGATCACCAGAGGTTTGTGGTCTTTCGGGATCACCAGAGGTTTGTGGTCTTTCGGGATCACCAGAGGTTTGTGGTCTTTCGGGATCACCAGAGGTTTGTGTTCCTTCGGGTTCACCAGATATTGTGGTCCTTCGGGGTCACCAGAGGTTGTGATCCTTCGGGTTCACCAGATATTGTGGTCCTTCGGGGTCACCAGAGGTTGTGTTCCTTCGGGTTCACCAGAGGTTTGTGGTCTTTCGGGATCACCAGAGGTTTGTGTTCCTTCGGGATCACCAGAGGTTGAGTTCCTTCGGGGCTCCAGAGGTTAGTGGACATCCAAAACCAACTGTAGGGCGAGTATAACCAGTTCCCTATAAAAGTTTGTTAGATGCGCATGTCTTATTGTTGTTGCACTTAAAGGACTTGGGTGCGAGCCAGTCCCCTATGAAAGTATGTTAGATATGCCTGTCTTAAGGCTAATGCACTTAAAGGACTTGGGTGCCAGTATAACCAGTTTCCTATTGAAGTATGTTGATATGCCTGTTGTATGACTAATGCACTTAAAGGACTTGGGTGCCTAGCCTGGCTCCGGTAGTGGGGTCACTTACTGAGCAATATAATTGCTCACCCTTTTATCTTATTTTTTTTTTCAGGTAAGGGAAAGAACGTGCTGGCGAATGACAAGAGGAAACCTTGATGGCTTCACGGGACCCATAGTAGCTTCCGCCTAGCACTGCATTTTTTTTTAGGCTTGTCTTTTATTTTGTATATGGATTTTGTTTTTGTTTTCTGTTCATGGAATTTTGTTGATTTTATTAGGGGTACCCCGAACCAAAAATTCTTTCTATATGGGTTAAATAAAACAGAAATTTTCGTAAGTAGCATTGTTTCTTTCTTATTACTCAGCATCGGGTCTTTTCTTGAAATTTGCATGCATTGAGTAATGGTCTGATTAGGATGTATTAGTCGGGTCGTTACATCACATATAGTAGTCTATCGCAAATAAACAGTGTATTTTGCTATTAGTGATAAATATTTTTAACAGTTTTGCTTTTTGAGATAATTTATTATATGTTGACCTATTTTTTCACCTTTAAAGTACCAAACATAAAAGTTTCATTACATTGGAAACTAAATCTAAGATTTTTAAAAGATCAATATTAATAAGAATTACCTAAATAAGACTATTTCGAATTTTCAACCTGATTATTAAGTACAATAGGTAAATTAGAGAGTTCAAAAGTCCAAAGATTAAAATATCATAAACTTGAAAATTGAATATCAAAATGGAGGTTTAAATACTACTTTAATTTCTTTTTTTTAAAAAAAATCACGTTGACTTATATACTTAATTTATTTTGGTTCATATATCTTGAAAATACTCTTTAAACTTTTGTTCATTTTAGTCTCTATTAGAAAAGGTTCATTTTGATTTTTATTTTTTTTAAAAGCATTCATTTTGATTCTTTTATTTTTATTTTTATTTTACTTCAAGGGACCAAAATGGTCACGTTAAAAAAGTTCAAGGACCAAAATGAATCGGAGTTGAAAGTAACCAAAATGAACCAGAGAGAAAAGTATAAAAACTAAAATGAACAAAAGTTAAAAAGTACAAATGTTTTAAAAAACCAAACCACTTTTTTAGGTTTTAAAAACGTGTTTTTGTTTTAAAAGATTTAACTAAAAATTCAACTTTTATATGCTTAAGAAAAATGAAAATCCATTATAAGAAATTAAAAGAAAAGATACTTAATTTTCAAAAACCAAGAAGGAAAAACCAAATAGTGGTACGGTCGATTCAAACATAACTCAATAACCAACACTAACATTTCACATTAATTGGCAAAAGTTATAGGTTCAAAGTTCTACGCCCTAATACTTAGAAGTTAGTAGATAAAATATTTATTACCATTTCAAAGATCGATAGTTGGATCTCCAAAGCCGAGAATGGTTGCACTAAATAATACCAAACCAATACAATTGGAGGGTTGAAAATAGAATAAAGGTAGTTAGAAATTAGTAATACTAAAATAGAATTTTGGAAAAAACAATCTTTTCACATTTGGTGTGTCAAAGACTTATAGTAAAGTCCGTCTTTCCACTCCACCCATTCCCATTTCTACCGGATCCACTCACCATCTTCATTTCCCATTACTCCAAACTCAAACACAAAATCAAACTATGAATTCGATGCTTACATTGACTGTCGCGACGCTTGCAGCCGTCGTTGCCATCATCTTCTCGCTTCAAACCCCTTTACTCAAGCTCAATCAGGCCTTTGCGCCGCCACAGATTCCCGGAACCCACGACTATCTCCATTCCGCCACCGTTATTCCCGTCCCCGGAGCAATCGGACCGGAGAGCCTGATTTTTGACCCAAATGGTGAAGGTCCGTACACTGGTGTTGCCGATGGCCGGATTCTCAAGTGGCAAGGCGATGGCCGTGGCTGGACTGATTTTGCTGTTACTAGCTCTCAGAGGTATGATCTTATCTTTATCTTCTTGTGCTGGTTTTGTTTTTGGGAGATGTTTGAACGAATTGGTTATTGATTAATACGTGGATTTTGAATTTTTACCAAAATTGTTTTAGGAGAGGGATTTTTAGCTAAATATTCTGTAGTATGATTATGGAATGGTGTTGCTTGGCTTCAACTTGATATATATATATATATATATATATATTTTTTTTTTTTAATAAGCAGGATCATTGTTGAATTATTGTTTTTGTTTAAAATATTTTGGAGATGGCTGATTAATCACATGTTTTTCCTTTAAAAATGGTGAATATATATGGAAGATGTTTTGGTTGAACTTTTGAAGGATTTACGTGTATTTGGTTAAAATCATTTTGTCAAGTTCTAAATCACTCCAAACACATATCTTGAATCAAAATTATTTTAACGTTTGATTTTACACTTTGAAACACGATTTTCATCCTATCAAAATTGATTTTGAATCATTAAAACAATGCGTCGGAGTGATTTTGAAAATAACAAAAGTGAACTTTATTGTTTTAAAATCACACACATATAGATAGCTAGATAGATATAGCTAAGAGGTTTTGGTTGGACCTTTTAATGTATGGTCGTAAGATATGCTTGGTTTGGAGAATTGATTATCAAATTCTCCTACCTGGACCTGGTCTTTGTTTTCTTCTTGTTCTTTGCCATAAAGCCCATTTCAGGAGGAGTTGGGGGCAGGGTCAACTGCCCTTGGTGCCCTTATGATTGGATATCAACTTGTTGAGGAATCATTTCAAGGCCTTGTCTTTCATGTGTGTCTGGATGAGTTGCTCTGGTCTTGAAAAATTGGTATAATTTGAAAAGAACTATCAAGATTCAAATCCATCTTCTCATTTTGCTCAGTGCATAGATTTTTTCCTTTCATAGGATTTTCCTGGCTTGGTATCATGAAAGGGCTGGCTTGACTATCCCACCTACCAACCCCAAATTCAGGTTCTTGGAGTCGATAAATCTTGTCTATCGTTATTTGTTCTTGGCAACTGCTAGACTTAGTAAGCTTCTCTTTGCTGTCTCATGATTGCTTGAATAAGATATCTCCTGGAGATTAAAACTGGATTGAAACTAGGAAAGGGCACGTCAAAGCTGTCTCCTAGGCCGAAGATAACACATTCATGCTCTCTATAGAATTTGTTTTGAAGTACTTCACTTTTCTGTCTTATAAACTTCACTTGGCTGTTCATTTTGTTACTATTGGAATGTCTGTTTTAGTCTTTAGATGTGGATGTTTGTGTTTTGCTCGCTGGAAACAGGGCTGTGCATATGATTGTTTGGCAAATATTATTCATTTTTCAGGTTTGATTCATTTCGTTTTATGTTCTTGAAGGAGTGAGTGTGTTCGCCCATTTGCACCTGAATTGGAGCATGTTTGTGGGAGGCCATTAGGTCTGCGTTTCGATAAGACAACTGGAGATCTCTACATCGCCGATGCCTATCTCGGTCTTCATGTAGTAGGACCTACTGGAGGTTTGGCAACAAAACTTGTGAGTGAATTCGAAGGCAAGCCACTTCGCTTCACAAATGATCTTGATATTGATGAAGACAACGATATTATATACTTTACTGATAGTAGTACAGTTTTCCAAAGAAGGTAAATTCAGACTCAAAAGCATATATTCATGCCTCATTTTAGCAACTGATCTTAAAGAAGAAAAATCTGATGAAAGAATCTGAAAGTTTTGGTTCCTGAATTTTAATTTCTTTGTCACGTTCAACTGAATTTTTATGTTTCTAATGTCATTGACTCATTGGTTATCTCTGTTTTAACATAACACTTCATTAAGTTTGAAACCGGAACTGCTTATAGTATTACAGTTAACGCGGTCTGAAGTTTGTAGTTCATTAACTGGCTGTGGTATTATTGTTAAACTTCAGTTTTGGTGAATGTTTCGTACTTGCAGACAGTTCATGGCGTCGATATTGAGCAGAGATAGTACGGGCAGGTTATTTAAGTACCACCGAGCTAGTAAACAAGTTACAGTTTTATTACAAGGCCTTGCTTTTGCCAATGGTGTTGCATTAAGCAAAGACCATTCCTATGTGCTTGTGGTTGAGTCCACCTCTGGCAGGATCCTCAGATTTTGGCTTCAAGGCTCTGAAGCAGGAAAGTTCGATGTTCTTGCTCAGGTTCCCGGCTTTCCTGACAACATTAGAAGGAATTCGAAAGGCGAATATTGGGTTGCTTTGCATTCAAAAAAGGGACTTATTGGGAACTTGATTTCTTCAAGATCTTGGTTTGGGAAGCTATTGTTGAAGCTTCCTGTTAACTTCAAGCAATTGCATGCGCTGTTGGTGGGAGGGAAGGCCCATGCAACTGCTGTTAGGTTGAGTGAGGAAGGAGAGGTTTTGGAGATTTTAGAAGATTGTGAAGGGAAAACTTTGAAGTTCATTAGTGAAGTTGAAGAGAAGGATGGAAAACTGTGGTTCGGGTCAGTTCTAATGCCGTTCGTCGGTGTTTATGAACCGAAGTAGGCTCATCTTAAGCTATTTCTCGAAACACGATTCGAGTAGATAGTTCGCTCTTGCTTCTTCTTGTAATTTTAGTTTTCCTTTCTGAAATAGAGCAGCTTTGATGTAGATCAAGATCATAAAAAAGGCTTTGGAACAAAGCTGAAGCTCTTGTTGATCGAACTTTTGGTTAATATATTGAAACTTTCTTCATTTTTTGTCTTTGTGTTTAAGAGATTATGGTTTAGACACACTTGTATGTCAATTGACCTATATGTTTAGTGATACACATTTTTAAGGACTTATTAGACTTAAAATTGAAAGTTCAAATACATATTAAATTAAAACACAAGACATAAATGGTCACATATTAAAGTTTAAATCTTAAATTTGTTATAAAATTCAAATTATAGAGAGTAAGTCCTAAGAATCTACAATTTAGGAGACTAAATTGTTATTTTCATACAATTCTGAAACCAAATATAATGAATTTAACTCAACAATAATTGATAAATATTTACTTTTTTGAGTTTTAAAGTTAAATCTGCCATTCCTGTAAAAAAAAAAAATATGTATTTTAACCTTTAAGAATATAGTAGGGGTTTAAAGTGTAATATGACAATAAATTGTTCCATTAATCTCAATATTAAAGGTTCAAGGGTTAGAGTTGGATTCAAGGTTGAATTCTCCGACTACAAAAAAATAACTTAGACCCCCATTTGTAACATTTCAGTTTTTGTTTTTGTTTTTGAAAATGAAATCTATAGACACTACTTCCACCTTCAAATTTATTTATTTGTTATCTACTTTTTTATCAATGGTTTTGAAAATTAAAAAAATAGCTTTTAAAAATTTGTTTTTGTTTTTGGAATTTGGCAAAGAATTCAACTATTGTACACAGAAATGAGAAGAAAATAGACTTAATTTTAAAAAACAAAAATAAAAAAAGAAATGGTTACTAAACGAGATCTTAGGTGCAACCCAAGTAGGTGTCAAATAAAAACTTTTTTTTATTTTTTATTTTTATTAGGGGTAAAGAGAGGGAAAGCATGAATTAAGTGGCCTTAAGCAAAACCTAATTATTGGTGAATAGAAACATATATGTAAAAGGGCGATAGTTTAGGACTTAGGTGAAACACCAAAATAACCCCATCTCAAACTGAACCCAAACCCAAACCCAATCCCAATCCCAACATTTGGAAATGACAAAACTGCCACTCATTGCCCTTCAAAACAAAATTCACACATCTCATACTTCTCTTCAAATTCTGTTTCTCTCTCTCTCTCTCTTTCTCTCTGTGCAAAACCCATGAACTCCAACCTCTGCCTCACCGCAACCGCAGTTGCCGCCGTCTTCGCCTTACTTTCCATCAACCCAACCAGATTTTCGCCGCCGCCGGAGACCACTTTCGATCATCGGAAAACGGAATATGTAGCAATCCACGGTGGCGTTGGGCCGGAGAGCTTCGCCTTCGACAGTGCCGGAGGCGGACCTTACACCGGCATCTCCGACGGCCGGATTATCAAATGGCTGCCGGAACAACAAAGCTGGATCGATTTCGCCGTTACTTCTCCAAACAGGTAATTTCATTTTCAACTCTCTCTGTGTGCTTTTATTTTTTATTTTTTTTCTAATTATTTAATCAAATGCACGTTGAGTTTATTTTATTTTATTTTTATCTTTTATAGAATTCTGTTGGCCAATTAAATTATTATGTTTACATCAGAAATTTTTAATATGTTGTTGCTGTTTAAATTTTTCTGGCTCCCTTTTTTCCTTGGTTTTCCTTATGAAATTTTTAATCTTAATTTGGATAACCAGTTGGACCCAAAATTTCAAATGACGTGGATTTAAAAAGAAAAAAAAAATGTGAAATGACCCTCGTATTAAGTTTGGATGAAATTATCAAAATGAGTTTGCATACACGAAAAAGCCATCTTGCTCTCTGTCTCACTCTCTCTTCTTTTCCTCACTCACAATCACTCTCATCTTTCTCGCTCACTCTCGTTCTTTCATCCTTTCTTCACTCACAAAATCACTCTCCTCTCTCTCACTCATGCTCTCACTCACTAAAGTTGGTCATGTTGGAGTTGTTCGTGTTGAATTCGTAGTGCCAGAGAAGGAGTAGAAGTCGGAGAAGAAGAAAAAGACGCAGACAAAAAGGAAAAAAGAGAGAGAGAGAGGAGTCAAATGCCCGAGAAGAAGAGAACAAAGAAAAAATCAAGAAGAGTAGGACCGTAACTTTACGTGGTTATGACATCACTAAATGGTCATTTGTCATTTTTTTCAAAAACTAGGTCATTCACCATTTTAGAGCTTTAAAATAAGTTTTTTATGCAATTATTCCAATTTTTTTCATATATTTTTCTCTAAAAATTATTGATACCATTTTAAGGTTACATTAATCATGATCTAATTTATTCTATTTTATTTATTAACCATACGTGTTCCAAACCAACTTAAGCATAATATACAAGATTAAGACAGTAACTTTTTTTTTTTTTTTTTTTACTTTTTTAGTTTTAATTAAAATTTATTTTATTTATTTTATTTTTTTTTTTAACCATACTTTTTCTAATTCATATTAATTATAATTAAAAAAAATAAAACCATAAATTTTTTTTTTTTTTTTACTTTTTTAGTTTTAATTAAAATTTATTTTATTTATTTTATTTTTTTTTTTAACCATACTTTTTCTAATTCATATTAATTATAATTAAAAAAAATAAAACCATAAATTTTTTTTTTTTTTTTACTTTTTTAGTTTTAATTAAAATTTATTTTATTTATTTTATTTTTTTTTTTAACCATACTTTTTCTAATTCATATTAATTATAATTAAAAAAAATAAAACCATAAATTTTTTTTTTTTTTTTTGGTAAGAGATGACTAACATATTCCACATCCAAAATTTGAATGGAGTATATATCAATTACCATTAAGTTATATTTATATTTGACAAATAAATTAAAGTAGCTAAACATAAAAATAAATTTTCAAAATATATCAATTTATACTCTTAACCTTTTGGATTGTATTAATTTTAAATTCTTGATGAACTTTTGCAATTAACTTTATCAATTTACACATTGCATTAAGTTATATTTGGAAAAACATCGTGTTAGACTTATAATTGTATCAATTAGACTTCTAAGCTTTCATAAGTGAATCAATTTATATGTTTATGTATAGAATTGTCAATGGATTGATTCCAATCATCCGTTTTGTAAAACGAAAATTTGAGGAAATCTATACACATGTAAGAATTAACAGATAAATAATTTTCGAATGTAATAGTAACGGAGGGTGTGAATTGATCCGCTTAGAAAAATTGTATGAGTTTAATTGGTACAAATTATAACTTTCACACGATATTTTTCGATCAAAATCTAGAAAATGTAAATTGATCGATACACTTCATTCAAAGTTTAAATTGATATCTATTACTGTTAGTTTATGATTTTAATTATACAGAAGTTAAAGTTCAACCCTGAGAAACCTCAAATTTTAGAGTATAATTTGTAGATGGATTTTTTTTTTCTTTCTAAAATCTAAGACATAAAGGATAAGACTATCAAGTGAATTATTGGTTTCGATATTAATAATTTCGAAATGAATAATTTTGTGTGAGAGTACCTTTGCAAAAAAAAAAAAATAAATAAAAAAAAATTGTGAGAGAAGGATGATAAAAGAACTCTTGATTGGGATAGGATTTATTTTTTATGCATTTTAATAACAATAAAAATGTGGCTGTTGGCTCTTGCTACAAACTATGATTGATAAAATTTCTCCCATAGAAAAAAAAAAGTTGGAAATAGATTTTTTTTTGAAAAATACATTTTTTTTTTATTGATTTTGAATTTAATTTCTATTTAGCCCCTATATCTCAAAAAGGTTACACATTTCGCTCTTAAATTTAAATTTTCAATATTTTACATTTTCAACTCACCTCTTCATTAAATACTCATTTTCAATTATTCACGTCAATGTCTACTAATTAATTTAAAATGATTATGAAGTAAAATTTTAAATTTAATTTAAAAAGTGATAAAAATAATGAAATTTAATTAATTATAATTCGTTTAATTATTTTAAATTTAATGATATACATTAACAATAAAGACGAAAAATGAGTATTTAGTTTAAAATTGAAGTTAGAATTGTAAATTTTGAAATTTAGATACTAAAACAAAAAATGAAATTATAATATTTTGAAATTTAGAGATTAAAATGAAATCAAATTTAAAAAGATTAAATACATAACATTTTGTGACATTTTGAAATTAGAGATCAAATAAAAAATAAATATAAAGTTTAGGGATTTTTGTTGCCTTTTTTTATTTTATGAAAATGAAAGGGGGTTGGTTTTTGTTTTTCATTTATTTTTTTAAAAATGGTTTTCTTTAATTATTTTTTTAGTGAAGATGTGCTTTTAATTATTTCTATCTATATCTATTTTATGAGGCTGAAATGTCGAAGTGGAAACAGCCTTGAAAGGACTGTAAAGGAATCTGATTTTATTTGATTAGTGGAAAAAATTAATTAAATAAATGAGAGATGAATTTATAGAGACTCTTTAATTTTTTTTTTAAAAATTTTTTCTCTCTATTTTTTATTATTATTATTTTTTTATGGCGTTCCCCTTTAATATTAGAGATTCTCAAAAGTCGAAAGAAAAGGAAAGCTTTATTTTGTTATTACGATTTTGGCCCCGGTTCTCGGTTGGCTTTGCATGAGGTCCACGTGTAAGTTGGGGTCAGCTGTTTGTCATTTTTTGTTGGTTCATCACACAATTTTATGTGGTGATATTTTATATTATAAGAAAGTTAAAGTTACAACAACCCAATTATACCTAAACAAAATTAAGGCTAAACTTATAATTTAAGGATTAATAAATGAAATTAAAAATGAAACAGAACAGGTTGTGAAGAGAGAGAAAAAGAGGAGAAGAGAGAAGAGAGATGTGGGAGGCCATTAGGGCTCAGGTTCAAAGACGGCACAGGGAGCGGCGATGGCGATGATTTGTACATTGCGGACGCGTACATGGGATTGCTTCGCGTCGGCGCTAATGGGGGTTTGGCCAAAAAGCTTGATTTTCAAACGGAGGAAGATGAAGTTTGGAAGTTTGGTTCATTAACATTTGCCAATGGTTTGGACATTGATCAACTCTCTGGCCTTATTTATTTCACTGATAGCTCTTCTCACTATCAAAGAAGGTATCCTCTCTCACTCTCATTCTAACTTGTGTGTATATATATTTATTTTTAAAAAAGAATCCTCATTTTTTGTGTAGGAACTTTGCAACTGCAATATTAAGTGGAGACAATTCAGGAAGGCTAATGAAATATGATCCAAAAACCAAACAACTAAGCCTTCTCTTAGGAAACCTCTCATTTCCAAATGGAGTTTCACTAAGCAAAAATAGTGAGTTCCTTCTCCTGGCGGAGACTACCAAGTGCAGGATTCTCAAGTACTGGCTAAAGACCGCTAAGGCCGGGAGGTACGACGTAATCGCCGAGCTCCCTGGCTTCCCCGACAACATCAAAACGAGTCATCGAGGCGGCTTTTGGGTTGGAATTCACTCGAGAAAACGCGGATTGTTGAGGTTCATATTGGCTTACCCTTGGATAGGGAAGGGCTTATTGAAGCTTCCTTTGAGTATAGACAAACTTCATTCTTGTTTGGAAAAATGGATAGGGAATGGTGGGATTGGAATCAGACTTAGTGAAGAAGGTGAAGTAATGGAGATTATTGAAGGCAAAGGAGAGTTGAAATGGAAGTCTTTTTCTGAAGTGGAAGAGAGGGAGGATGGTGTTGTTTGGATTGGCTCTATTAATTCTCCTTTTGCAACCAAGATTAAGATTTGAAAAATAAATTCAACATTCTTTCCCTTCTCATATTTTACTCTCAAACTTCAGTATAGTTCAACCTATTATATATATATATATATGAAAGTTTTTATTCTATTTCTTTCCTTAATTATTATTATTATTATTATTTTTTTAAAATTAAATTTCTGACTTTGAAATTTATAATATATAAGTTTATGTCAGTTGAGTTATTGATTTTTTTTAACAATATTTAGATTCATATTTACGATGCACCTATCTCTATGCATCTCACTCCCTCAATTACATAAAAAAAAAAAAAAAATCAAAATTTTTAAAAAACGATGTAAGAAGAATTTATCACGTGACAAATTATGATTGGACAATTTAGTGAGATATATAAACATGAGTATATGGTGGAAAATGTGAACAAATAAGTAATTATTGTAACATATTGTCAAAATTATGATAAAATTACCTTTAAATCTTTCAATATTAAAGAAAACTAATAGTTATTTAAGGTAATTATTTTAAGTAATAAAATTACCATAAATATTTTTAAATATAATAAAATGTGATTGTTTATTAAATAATTTAGCTTATTTTGTGCTAAAATTGGAAAACACTCCATTTATTTATTTATTTTGAAAATAGAAAACTAATATGGTTTATTGAAAATATGAGGTAGTTTGAAAAGTTGATATATTTCTAAAACTTCCCCTAATTTTCTGACACTTCTGTTGGTGAATTGAAATAAGAAAATTGATTTTGTATGAAAACAAAACGAAAAAAGAAAAGAAAGAAAAAAATGAAAAAAAGAAAAGCAGAAGCAACAACAAAATTTGAAACTTAAAAACGAAAGATAACTAATAAGCCCATGAAATGTAATTGACGTATCAGAAACTCAATAAATAATTACCAAACTCAAGGGATGTTTTATTGTTACGATGCAAGAGGAATTATAACAAAATTTAGACCCAACTTTCGAAATCTATTAATGAACGACTATATCAGTAAGAAGAATTTGCTATATTTATTATTCTTTAAAAATATTGTTATATTACTTAATTATGAGCCAATATATATATATATATATATATATATATATATATATATTACTTGTTGCAATTACCTTGCTAGATTCCCATTTAGTTGGTGAATGGGAAAGGAAGTGAGGTAAAAAGATTCCTCGTAAGCTAAATAAGAAATGTTCTCCAACTCCCAACCTTGTTTACCTCTGTTTTAATCTATTATTATAATAGTTATTATGTTGTTATTATTATCATATAAAAATTAAGATATTTAAATTTAAATTTTTATTATTAAAGAGCCAAGATAATGAATATATTTGAGTTGTATATACGAATAATTTGATAGAAAATTTGAGTAATTTAATTTCTTTTTAAATTTCACATTCTTTTCCTACAATTAATCATTTAAATGAAAATGTCTAGTGATAAATTAACTATTTAAGTACAACTTTTCAAAAGTAGTTATTTAAGTTAATTCGTTGGAATTTGAATGAAATATAAGGACTACCATGAACGCAATTTTACTTAAAAGAAAAAGAAAAATTCTATTAACTTAGACATTAAAAATGTTGGGACAAGTACATCTACAATATTTTTTTTAAGATCAAAGTCTTCCCTAATTTACCATTGAGTGTAATAGGTACAAATTCACGAGTGTACCAAAAACAACACCAAAAAAACACTTCTTAATTAAAAATAAAGGACAATAGTTTTTTTTTTTTTTTCAACACACAAACAATTAATAGAGATATCAATGTTACCATTTGATAATTTTATAAGATAAATTATGCATAATCCTAAACATTATTGGATTTTTGTAATTTAATCTTTCTTAGAAGAAACAAGTTTAAATTATTAAAGGAAAAACTTGACCAATGCATATATGGTTAGGTATATATATATATCCAATATGATTAAAATAGTGGAAAAAACCAACCCTAATTTTCCCTATTCCTTTTTCTTTTCCTTTTCCTTGAAAAACAAATGACTTCATAATAACAGACTTCCTATATAAATAATATCCCATCTCTTTCTCTTTTATGTATACAGTACTAAATCCAGCAGCCATGGCGGGTATGCAATACAACTTCTTCCCTACAGACTTCTACTACCCTCGTCCACCGCTGCCGTCGCCGCCTAATTCCGTTCAGATCTCCGCTGAGCTGCTGCCATCTACGGTTGTTCCTCTGCCGAGAAAAACGGTTGAAGACGATCGAGAAGCCGATTGGTCACTCGATAAACCGAAAGCATCGCCGTCATTGTTGTCGTCCATGGACATCGACAGGAAGGTGGTTGGAGCTTCAACTTCCATGGCGTTTCTTCCTCCTCCCTCTTATATCCTCAAACAATGAAACTCTCACCATCTTTTTCCTTTTCCCTTAGATTTGAATAAAATATTGTCATATTGGAGATTTGCTTTTCATTTGTACTGAGTGAATTATATATAAACATAAGTTTCCAAATGAGAGTCATACGTGACATAAATTTCTTACGGCAGTTTGTTAATTATTATCTTTTTAAGTTTTTATTGGGTCTATAATTCTATGAGCAATATTTAGATCGCCTAAATTATACTTCAAGTCCATACCCTTCCTTTACTTATACATAAATAATAATTTTTTTATTTAAAATGCAAAACAAATTTTAATTGGGTGCCACAATTTCCTATTTTTATAGGTTAATTTACTTTAATGAAAACGTTGGACCTTGTCATATTTATAAAAATATATTTGAGGTTGATACAAATTTAACAATTCAACAATTACGAAGTCTGATCAAATTGTTACTTGTCAAAATTGAATTGGGAAGGAATAATAAGTAGCAAAATAAATACAATTTATTATTATCATTATTTTTTACTAAAATAACCACTAAAGTTTATAAATCGCAAAACTTTTATATATATGCTTCCATATTTCATTTATATTAAGAAATAGACACGTTGCCAAAGTCCAGCATCAAAATAAATAATATGAGATTCTATCTCAAAATCAGCTAATCCTTTGATTTTTTGCAATGTGAAATCCTCAATATGTCCCCTCAAGATAATGCATATTTGGGTTCACCATTATTAGATCAAATTCTATTTTTTTTTCTTTGGACTGAATGCTCGTTTGGGAATACTGGGCCTCGATAACATATTAGACAATACAAGGTTCATCTTAAGACCAATTAACAATAAGAGGGATAGTTTGTTTATCTTATTAAAATTGTGAAGTCTCTTAATTTTTCCATTGTGAGATCATCAACAATATACTATTATCAAACCTAGCCTTTACTTTCTATTGTTCCTAATTTAGTACAATGAAAAAGAAATCTAATCATAAGACATATGTTAGAAGTAAGAGTAACTAAATTTTGCCTAATGACATAAGATTCTCAACAAAGAAAGAAAGCAACTTTACCTAATGAAATAGAGATAAATATTTATCGAGATTAAATTGGGTATGAAGTGAAATGTTAAATTAATTTAAATAGTGATAAAAAGAATAGAAAAAATTAATTTGAGCTATAACTCTTTTAAATTAATTAACAAACATTAATATAAAGACTAAAAAATAAGTATTTAGTAAAAAATCAAAGTTAAAAGTATAAATCTTGAAACCACAAAATTAAAGTGTAATATTTTAAAATTTAAAAACTAAATAAAAATTAGACAAAAGCTTACTAATAAAAAAATCACATATTATATATTTATAAGAAAACCATAAAACAAACGAGCTTTCATTCATTGTATTATTTTTAAATTTTTTAAGAACAGAAAAACTCAAACAATTTGTAAAACGTACAAACCGCAATGATTAAGTGCAACTTTGGCTTTAATGACATAAAAAAAATAATAATAATAATCTAACTTTTTTTTCTTAGTCAAGGCATTACCTAATACTTTTCTTTGTAAAATAAATAAAAATAATAAATATAATAAAAAGAGGCAAAACCCTAACCTCCATCATCGTCCTCTCACTCTCACGTGCTACACAACACCTTCTTCTTCTTCACATTCACTCCATCTCCTCCTCCTTTTCAGCAGCTTAGTGTCGCCGCCGCCTCTCTCCCGTTCAGTGTTGCCGCCGCCGTCGTCTTTTCTCCGCTCGTGCCTCCCCAGCCTCTCTCCTGACGGGTTTGCGCTGATTTTCTACTCTCCTGTTGTTACTGGTATTGTCCCAATCTCATCTACGTTATTCGTCTCACTTGAACATTAGGGCTTGTCTAATGAAAGAATGGAGGAGTTATTTATTTGTTTTTTTAATTTTAAAATGACAATATCGGAACAGAACAGCAACGAGTAACAAAAGAAAAAAAAAGGCTTGCGGCAAATTGGGACTTCTGGAACTGCCTATTGATTTGTTGCATATGTCTGTCAACAAAGGCTTTGATCATCTATATATCTTTTTGGTTTCTGCTGAAAATTGCCTTGTTTCTCCGACCATGTATTTTCTAGCATCTCCTTTCTTTATTTATCAGAGGATTAGGCTGAATAATCTATCCTATTATAAAATTCTCTTTTAGTCCTTCGTTTGTAGTATTAGTTTTGATTTACCTAACAACTTCGACCAATTTTTTCTTGTACATTTGTAGATTATAGTAGATTATAGTAGATTATAGTTGGGGAGAAGACAATGAGTTGAAAATATTCATAGTAAAATAAACATACCTTAAATTTGGAAGGCTTAAATGGGACCTAAAGATTCTTCCTTTTAGTTTTATCCACTTTTAGACTTGTAATTTTCATGGTAATATTATGAAGGAACAAAAATGTTTTATGGAGAAATTAAGTACCTTTTTCTTTTTTTAAAAAAAATCATTATTATTATTTTTAAATTTACGAGTAACCCATCCTTCTTACTGTGAAACATGGGACGCTTTTTTGGTACTGTCATGTGCTCCAAACAATTTAGTCTTCTTTATATTACTATATCTCTAGAGTCATTCAGTCAATAATTCTGTATGTGAACTCAATATGTGTTAACATGTATGGTATGCATGATTTTTGTGGAAATTCGTGCAAATATGTTACTTCTTGATTGTCCTTTTGAGATTTTGGGATTCATATAAACGATTGTTAGTTGTTTCCTCGTTACCAAAACATTGCAGATACTAAGCAAGTCCTCCGCTAAGCTTCAAAGCATTGAAATTGCATCTGAGAGAATTTAGACAGCCATTTGGTGACACAACTTCAATTGTTCTTTTTCATTCAATCAACGAGATGGGGAGGGCCAAGAAAGGACCCAAATTTGCAGTCATGAAGAAGATGGTCACCTCTAAAGCAATTAAGAAGTAAGCCTTCCGTTGGTTTTTTTATTTTTTTTATTATTTATTTATTTATATATTTTTTTAAATCGATAAATTTATCCTACTCTTTTTTAAAATTAAAAAAAAAATCTTGTTTGCTTATGTTTGTCTTGTTTTTTACTTATCTTAGCTATAAGGAAGAGGTCTTGAATCCAAAAAGAAAAGATCTTACGAAAGAAAATCTCCCAAGAAATGTGTAAGGAACTTCTTGAGCTGACTATTTTCTACTATATCTTTCCATAACATATTAGCATTTTCTAAGTTTATTGTTGGATATAAAACTTTGTTTTCTACTGTTGGTGCTGTTAATTCAGTCCAAATGTTCCTTCGGCACTTTTCTTCAAGTACAACACCGCATTGGGACCACCTTATCGGGTTTTGGTGGATACAAACTTCATCAATTTCTCCATTCAAAACAAAGTGAGTGCTTCACATTTTTAATGAGACTATATTATATTATAACCCTGTGATTCCTATGGAAATGTAAAACCCATTTTATTATGAATATATTTGTGAATGATTTGAAAAATATATGTAATTTTGTTTTGAAAACCAGTGGAATTTTTCTCGTCAAATTTCATAATGATGAG
This sequence comes from Citrullus colocynthis, assembly GCA_031780015.1. Lineage (NCBI taxonomy): Eukaryota > Viridiplantae > Streptophyta > Magnoliopsida > Cucurbitales > Cucurbitaceae > Citrullus > Citrullus colocynthis. The sequence continues at coordinate 1,577,822 of QLSR01000081.1, forward strand.
AAAGCACTACATCAAGCGACTTGCAAGTGAAAGTAAGGATAAAATTTATTTCTACTTGATGACTGAAGGGTTTTTTTTTTTTCCCCTATTGCAGTTGGACTTGGAAAAGGGAATGATGGACTGTCTATATGCAAAATGTAAGTCGCACATTTAGAGAAATTTTTTGTTAGAATTCAAAATATGAGAAGTGACATTCGTTGTGGACATGGATACTTATTTGTGATCATGTTATAGGCACTCCTTGTATAACAGACTGTGTCATGGCTGAGCTTGAGCGGTTAGGTCAGAAGTATCGTGTTGCTCTTAGGTAAATACGTGTTCCATTTGTGATGTTTTGGAAGATGAATTCTCTATGCTTTCATTTTTTGGTACTATATGTTAGATAATATAATATTAAATTTGACTTCACTTATCAACTTAAGCATTTGGGTCAATCGGTGATTTAAAATGGTACCAGAGTAGGTGGTCCAAGACGTCTTGTGTTCCAACCCCTCAATATTATTTCCTCCCTAATTAATATTGGTTTCTACTTGTTGGGTCTTCTTCATATTTCAAGCCCACAAGTAGAGGGAGTATTAGATGACATACTATTAAATTTTCCTTCACCTCATCCAGCTTAAGCTTTTGGGTCAATCGATCATTTAAGATGCATATGTATGTTCACATTCAGATGCTTTTGAATTTGGGCTGGAGTTGGTTGATATAGTGTGCACAAGTTTGTGTCTTGCTTTACTTGTCCATCTTCAATTTTGTTGTGGGGGAAATTTCAACAACTCTTAATGATTTGGAATGATCTTATCCAAAAAGTAATAATTGGAATGCTAGCACTAATCTAATAGTAGATTAAAGGTTATAAGAAATCTATGAAAAGTTTAGTATTATGATTGTAAAGAAACAATATAGGCTTTTAATATACTGTGGGGATATGATTTTTTGGGAACCATACGATATTCTACGTTTCTCTTTGGTGTTCTCTTTCTTGTTATTTTTGTAAATATATGTATTTTTTAAAGACTACTGCTTGTTTCCTTCTTTTGCATCTCTCCTGTTGGTATTGTTTACTATTTTTGGGCTTGAGCAGAATAGCTAAGGACCCACGATTTGAGAGACTACCCTGTACTCATAAAGGAACCTATGCTGATGATTGCCTCGTTGAAAGGGTGACTCAGGTAAGAACTGAAGGCTTTTTGCTTATTATCCTGTTTGGTGACTATAGGTGTTCCAATTTCATAGTTCATATCTTTTTAATTTCTAATACGTTATCTAGATATCTTCTTTTTAGATGGTTGACATTCTCAATACTTGACGGATATATATATATATATATTGTATATAAGGGAAGTTGGGGGTAACTTGTAACATATGAAATATTTATTACGTCACTTGGTTCAGTTAATTTTTTTTGGATATATGCTGGATCATGGGTCACTTCAGATACTGCTTTATGTTTGTCCACGTGCATTAGGGCATTAGAATTGAAAAAACTATTTTTCCATAGTAATTTTTGACACTATGGACGTGTGCTAAACTTACTTGGGCCAGTTGTCATATTTAGACGCGTTGTAGACACACTGGGGCATGCGAATGCAGATGAAAAAGGGCAAAGCTAACATGTTCATTCAGCATTAAATATAGAGTACATAGTAAACCATTAAATATAGAGTACATAGTAAACCAGTGTAGATTATTGTTCTCTTCTTTCAACTGATGTTCGTAATGAAACTAACACATATTTAGTTACAGACTTAACAGTATGGTTTATTATATTTTTAGCTATTAAAGAAAACTAGGATAACCAACATTGCACTAAGTTATGAGAGAAAAGGGGAACCATGCTCTCACGTTGTATCAGATAAAGATTATAAGAAAAAGGGATGAATTAGTGTCATGAAGTTGAAGTAGAGATAGTGAGCTACATGCTGCTTTTTCACTGTTTTGGTATTTTTTTTAATAGAAGCTTTCTGTTTGTGCAGCATAAGTGTTATATCGTTGCTACTTGTGATAGAGATTTGAAGCGTAGGATTCGCAAGGTATAATCAGACCATAATAGTTGGCAACAAAGGATGTTGGATTTAGATGTAGTAACTCACCTATTTTCTTGCAGATTCCTGGTGTACCCATCATGTATATAACTCGGCATCAGTATTCGATCGAGCGGTTGCCGGAAGCAACAATGGGAGGAGGTAGGCTGAACATGTCTTAATCCATACAATAAATGTTATCGTTTAGAACGTACCGCCCTGAATTGTTCCCTTTATTGTTGTATTCTTTTCAATTTTATTGAACTTTTGGCTTCTGAAGGTTTATTCTATAGCAGTTATTTTGGATTTGATGAACATCGACAAGCTTTTTGTTCCTGCCCTGGAGGGTACTTTGTTTGATTTATCTTATTTCTAACATAGTGGTGAAATCCTACACCCAAATATTGTAAGGTTAGGCGGGTTGTCCCATGAGATTAGTCGAGGTGTACATAAGCTGGTCTGCTTTTATTCATTATGCTTTCATCAGATACTCTTATAGGAAAACTTTCGATCTGTTGTAGGCTTCTTTGGTCCATCTTCTATTTTAGTGGGCTAGTGTGTGGCCTTTAGTATCTCCAAAGCTTAATGAAGAAAGCTGGAATTTCTTGGCAATAGGCTTATTTAACTAATGGAACTTGGAAAGGGAGAAACCAGAGTATGGTTTCTAGAACAAGTTGATGGCATGGCAGAGCTTGCAATGGACTGAGGTTTCTTGTTTCTCTTTGAGTTGTTATTGCCACAACTTCTACACCTTTGTTTTTTTATTTGTTTATTTATTTGCTTATTAAATTTTCGTGGGTTTTGGGGGGACTTTGGAGAGAGGAATAATAGTATGTGTTGATAGGGACTCAGTGATGTTGGATTCTATGTTTTTCAATTTCTAGTGATGAAGCCTTTGCATAAATATCTTTAGGTCTTATTTTACTTAACTGGAGCTAACCTCTTTCCTAGTTTCTTTAGTTTAGTTCTGTTTTGATGGGCTTGGTTTTCTTGTATGCTGTTATATTCTCTCTTCTTTCTCGATAACAATCGGTTATTCATGACTTCTGTCTCTTGGTCAAATAATTGGTGTGCTACCATAAGTGTTATTATTTTTACCTTTCGACTTTTAGGTAACATTTTTTTTTTCTTTGGGTAGGAAACAATTTTATTGATAGTATGAAATTTACGAAAGGGAGAAATCCCATAAAATGTTAAGTAGTAATATTTGACATTTGTTTTAACTTTTAATTTTATTGTTGATGCAGCTCCAAGGATGTGATTGTGACACTTTGCAATGATGGACAAAAGAAAGAATTTTTGGAAGAGGTTTTTCCCCCCACCTCCAACCAACTTTCCCTACAAGATTAAATTTAAAGAAAATATTAGAAGGCCTTAGTATCATGTAAATTACTTTTTGGCTTTAGGATCTGTTTTGCTATCTCATGTCTACTTTAATTATTTGCTTCTTTTTATATCAAGTTTATATACTTCCACCCCCCAAAAGGAAAAAAAAAAAAAAAAAAAAAAAAAAAAAAAAAAAAAAA
>QLSR01000081.1:1592924-1661049 GCA_031780015.1 Citrullus colocynthis
AAAAAAAGCGAATAACTTCAAGTCACAATTAAATGAGATGAAAAAGTATATATATTTTTGAATTTTTCTAAAACTTTGAATAATGATAACATAAGTTATGGTTGTCGTTTTCATCTTAATGCCTCAGAATTGGAAAGACCCAGACAGATGAGTTTACCTTTTACGAGGTGTAACGGTACCCACATTTTATTAATGTTTCTATAATGTCACCCTATCATATAATAAAACCTAATTACATCATTTTAATATATTATATATAAAGCTTATATTATCGTATATAAAAAAAAAATTCTACTCTCAATTTTGAGATGGAAGGTTTAGATTTTTCATCTCAAGATTATTAAAAAAGAAAACGAAAAACTTATCCCCTATAAATTTTCGATGCGCACAAAATCAACGATAGAAATTCTCCACTTCATTTTGTGGACATCTCTAATTCAAACGTCAAAGAATAACTAACTTGCATTTTTTCTATACCAAGGTCATAGTAAACTACATTGTCGTTGTATCTTTCATTAAAAAACTAGTCATGTAAGTTGCATTTAGATTTTCGATGGCATGTGAGTGTTCTGTCTCAACTATTAATGACCAAGATATTTTTTATGCAAAATATCAAAGATATTAATATAATATTTTAATGTTTAGAGCTATAGTTGAAATTGAGCTTGGAGTTTGAGGGTAGTTTATATAATTTAGTCTATTATAAAAACAGGGATTTTTTTTTTTTTTTTTTTTTTTTAATTTCTTATTATTTCATCCCATATAACTAGACCTATTGTAGAGTTGGTTTGTATTGTAGATTTTTTCATGAGTTTCAGGAGACATTTAATAACTTTGAGAATAAATAGTAAAATTATAATCTAATCCATTAATTTTTTTATTAAATATAAAAATAAATAGATTATAGTTTAATCAATTAATTTTTTATTAAATATAAATGTATTATTTAGATTCAAATCAATTTCCATTCCTACATTTACAATAAAAATTTTTTAATTATTATTATTAATTAAATTTTAGAAAAAATATTATAAATGAAAAAATACTAAACTATTTATAAATATAGAAAAATTTTACTATCTATCGTGACAGAAGTCTCTCGTGGTCTGACAAATAGTGAATTATTCTATATTTATAAATATTTTGACCCATTTTGTTATATTTGAAAATAAACTTAAATTATATTTTAATTAATTAAATTAATATTTAACTAAAAATACTCATTTATTTTTATCGTAATTAATTAATTAATATAACAAAAAGTTAAATAATATTAAATTTAATTAATGACTATATTGGTTATTCTCCTACATTTAATTAAATAATTATTTGATTTAATTTTTACATACGAAATTGATAAATCAAACACGTATTTTTAACTTCTAAACACTTATGGTAAATATCTAAACACAAACATTAATTATCTCATAAATTTAAAATTTGAGAAAATTTCTAGTGCTACGTGTATAAAATTTTACATACCACCTCCATTCATTATTTGCTATCATTAAAGAAACATCAAGTTCTTGAGATAAATTAATAATAAATTAGTTGATGAATGTGAGTAATAATGTACTTTAATAGTATTATCTATGATTTGAACAAAACGTAATGAGTTAAGAAAAAGAAAGTATATTTGTTTTCTAAACTTCATCCTTTTGTTTTAGAATTAGGTTGTTTTCAAATGTAGAAAAATGAACTAAAATATTTACAAACATAACAAAATTTTACGTCCATTGCATGTGTCATGTGATAGACACAAATAGTAATCCATCGCGATCTATTGTAATATGTTATAGATAGATTGTGATATTTTGCTATTATTTTTAAATATTTTCAACAATTTTGTCATTTTAAATAATTTCTCTTTAAAATTTTATGATAATTTCGTTTAAAAAGATTTATTTTCTACCTTGAAAATGCTTCCTAAGATGTGCAGTTTAAAATACTCATTGTCTAATAGATTTTAATATATAAGAAAATTTATTATAAATAGAAAAAACAATATCAACAAAGTTGGGTGATGGTTGAGCGATATGTAAAACAGGGAAGAAACAGAAAGTAGAAGATGAAGATTAAAGAATGAAGTTGAGGATGAAAGGGAGGGGAGGGAGTGATTCAGACATTGAGAGAAGAGAAGAATGAATATTTTTAATTTTTTTAGTTTCGTTTTGCTAGATTTAAGTGAACATTTAAATAAAACGATTGTGGGTTGGACTTAAATTTGGAAGGAAAAAAATAGACCTAGTGCATTCCCTTCACGTATCTGGAAGAGGACACACTATCCGAATTTTTTTAAAAAGAAATCAAATACTTCAAATCATGTATCATGTATTTGCTATGTAGTTGGACGAATCGGTATGAGATACACATCTAATATTGATTCTTTACACCATTAGAAGTATATCTGCTTTCTACACTATAATATTAATATAATAAAATGTACAATAATATATTTTAATTAAAAAAGTTACAAAAACTATATTATTATTATTAAAAAAACTCCTGAGAAGTGATGAAGATATAGAGTTCGGACAATGAATAAGACAAAACCGAATAATTATTAGGTAAAAATTGAGGTTGGTGTCAATTTCATCATTAAATTTTAAAGTTTAGAAATTTAACCTTAAATTTTTTATTCTGTTAAAAATTGATCACATCTACCGTATACAACATCGAAAATCTACCCTAAAATTTAAATTTGTATCAAATAAATAAATTAACTTGTAAATATTTTGACTATTTAAAACACACAAAACTAAAAAATTAAGAATTTATTAAACATTTTTAAAAATGAAGGGAGCAAGTAGACACAAATATCTAGATTCATGAACTAAACTTGTAATTTAATTCAAAGATATAACTTGCGTATATAAAAAAAGAGATGAATCTTATTATATCTCTTCAATTTTTTTTTAATCTTTTATTAAAAATTTCATAAAAATGTCTCTCAAGGTCCTAAATAGGAAAAAATGCTCACTTTTTAGAAAACTAAGTTCTTTTTACCTTATGCTTGCGTCATCACATGGTAGAATTACTACAACAATTCTTTGAACCATGCATGAGCGGCCATCGACACTCGATCGCTCATCTCAATACTCCTTCTTGCTTTCGATGACTTGATACTTGCTCTCACTCTCACTCTCATTACTCGTTCTCAATTCTCGTTCCATTGTATATAGACTTAAAAATGAAAAACAAGAAAGAAGCAACATAACCTTATACATTCGTTTTAAATTTAAAATATACTAATGGATAATTCAGAACGAATAACGATAGCAAAACAGAAACAAGTGCAAGTGACAAGTAAGCAAGAATGAGCATCAAGATGAGTGAGAGTAAGTAGCGAGACGTAAGCGTCAAGGGCCAATACATGTTTTTGCATGATTTTTGTGTTGTTATAGTAATTGCATCATGTGATGATATAAGCAAGAAAAAAAAAAAAAAAAAAAAAAAAAAAAGAAAAGCTAGTTTTCTTAAGAAAAAAGTGGGTCTTTTTTAATTTGGGCTCTAGAAAAGGGTTATTCATACAAAACTTTTTATTGGTATTTATTACATCAAGAAGATCGATAATAAAATGATTGATAAGAATTAAATTAAAAAAAAGAAAAATGAAAGTATATTTTTCTAAGAGAAAATAAACGAAATTGAAATTAAAAGGACAGTAATAAAACTTTCACGATAATAAAAACTAAATTAAAATAAACTCAAATGATAAGTTAAAAAAATAGGAAGTATATTAATAAAAAAAATCAAAATTCATAAAAGAATTTATAGAGTGAATTTAACAAATATATATAAAAATAATACTTAAGTATGGGTAGAAAATATCGTGAATGAATTATGGGGGAAATGATGACGTGGCATTCAACAACCTACATGGGCTGCCACGTCAATGGGTGTGATCTGTCGCCTTCAACAGCTGGCCGAATAGATTAAGTTAAAGGACACGATTTTCACAATAATTACAAACCTACCCTCCCATTTCTTTAGTGAACTGAATGAGACGTCCATCATAATCAATGAGAATGGGGATGAAAGTGCCTCAATCTTCTATTCTATCCCTTTGTCTCTTTCAATTGAATCATTACTTTTTTCCTTTTTCCTATTTAAATTTTCCGAGTCATTTTGATTTTGATTTTGACTTTAATATCTAAGGCAATATACTTTAATCTATAAATTTTAAAAAAAAAAGGTATAAAAGATTTATATTAAACGGTTTTACAAATCTAGATATATTAGTGCCATTCCAAATTTAATTTTTAAAATTTAAAAGTGTTAATCATTTAGTTTTTAGTTATCCAATCTAAAATTTAGATTTTGCTTTTGAAATCTAATCGCGGATAGGAGTCTATCATTGATAGATTTTGCTATATTCACAATTTTTTTAAAAATATTACACATTTAATTATTATCCTTAAAAGTGTTACCCAACGCAATTATCTAAAACTAAGCAAAGGTTTTGAAAATGGAAAAGAAAAAAAGTTAAAACTTGTTTTTGTTTTTAGTATTTAATTTTGGCTATATATATATATATTATATATATATATATATATATTTTATGGAAGATAGATGCAAACCATTGAAAAAAATTAAGAGAAAAAAAAAAACTTAATTTTAAAAATAAAAAGTCAAATAGTTGCTAAACAGAGCATTAGAAGTCAAAGTTCAAATTTTGAGATAATTTAGATACTATCAAATGTGTCTGTATTATTGACGACTTAGGCTCTATATGGAAATCATTAATGTTTGATTTTTAGTTTTTTAAAATTAAGCCTCCGAACACTTCTTTCAGTTCTAAATTTTTTTTTTTGATTTATTATCTGCTTTCTTCCAATATTTAAAAAACCAAGCTAAGTTTTAAAAACTAAAAAAAAGTAGTTTTTAAAAAAATTGTCAGTATTTTTGAAATTTGGCTAAGAATTCAACATTATATGAAAATTATAGTAAAAAATTAAGAGGCAATAGACTCTATTTTAAAAAGTTAATTAATTGTCAGATGAAGTCTCAATAACACAAATTATAAATCTCTTCAATTTTTGTTATCTCATTAATTATAATTTTGTTCGTGAACTTTCAAGGGATGTTTGAGACACTAAATTGAGTTATGAAGTTTGAAGTTTATATATTGAAATTAAAAAGTCTGTGTTTGGAGTTCAAAATTGTAAACTAAAGTTTTTCGATAAATGTGCAAAGAGAAAGGAAGAAAGATGAAGTTTCTTGATAAATGTACAAATATTAATAATAAACACTATTAAAATTGAGTTATTTAACACCAACTTACGAAGTTGATAAGCAAGTTATGTTTATAATATAATTTATAATATTTTTTTTGAAAAAAATAAATTACATACCATAGCAGTACTGCAATTTTTAATTGAGTATAGGAAAGGTGGGCTGTGCCTAAATCTTTTCTTTCTGTTTATAAGTTTTAAAAAGTTTGTCAATAGATTTCCGTACTTTCAAGTTAAGATGACGCCTATTTTGTTCTTGTAATTTGAAAGTATTTCAACGAGTTATATTTAACTTTCAATTTTAGCCTTTCTTAATATTGTAATTTTAGCTTTATTATTATTATTATTATTTGAATTTTTTAAGCTTAAATTATTATTATTTTGGTCCTACCTAATATTTAAATTCAAATTTCACCCACCTATCCTTTAATTTTGAAATTTGATTTTGAATTTTTTTTTCTAGAGTTCAATTTTAATTTGGTTCCTATACACCATAGTAGATGTGAAATTTTATGACTTTAGAAAATGATGATAACTACATTTTATAGTCTTTATTTTACTCTTTGAATCTACCATAAAAAGAACCAATATTTACGATATTTTAAAGAAAAAAACTATCATAATCTGATGCTATACGACTTTTTGTTATAGTTAACAATAAGGAATTACTTACATTGATAAATTTCGACTTTAAATGACCTATACATTTGACTTTTTTTTTGGGTCAAAATAGATATTTTAACCGCAAAACATATATAATGACATTGCCTCCGTCGTTCTCACATAAACATAAATAATGTTATATTTTTAGTACCAAATTTTGTGAATGCATGCTTTCTTTGGACAATTATATATCTTATTGTCAACAAACGTCCATAAAATGACACCTATTTATCATCACAAAAGTGTCTAATAAAACTATTACACTATTAAACAAATACATCTCATGATAGTTTTCGTAAACGTCAAACAAATATATATATAGATATATAAAACGGAGAAAAATTATTTATTTAATTCTTACTATATTATACATAAATTTACAAAACAAATTACTTGAAGTTTAGCGACATAATCTATCACTTATAGGCTTAAAATAAGATTTAAATTTTATGAACTTAAAAATTTAGAGATTAAATTTCTAATTATAGGTTAAATATTTATAATTTAGCCCCAATATTTAATAAGTTTGTGTGGACATAACATTGTGTGACTCATAGAAAGAATCTTGAGATGTGCCAAGACATTATGGACCCATTTTAAAATCTTGTGGTCAAGCTTGTTTCTTGTTCTATTTTATTTTTGTTCCCTTTAAATAAATTGTTTTACCTAATAACTTATAACATGACCCAAAAATGTCCATTTGTGTAGAAAAAGTCAATTATATTTCTTTAATCAAAATCAATTATTAATTAAACAAACATATTAAATATTTTTTTACATGCTGATGGCTACCCCACTTTTCTTGATTTTATTAAATCATGGCTATTACTTTATAACCAAGATGTATAATTAAAATATATATATTTTTCAGATTTATTATTTTTATTAATCTATAACTTATTGAATAGAAATTTCAATTTCTGAACCATGTAAATAAATAGCTTCTCCTTTTCCTTGCAATATCTTTGTTTTCTCTTTTTACCTTCATATTTAAGCACAAATTTTAAATAATTTGAAATAGTTTTCATATCCATATTTTAAAAAGACTTATCAACTCAAATTTTTAATTAGCTTGATTCATGTTACTAGCCTTCATTTTTCTCTCAATTTCAAATGGAATTAATGGATTTGTAGTTACAATTACGATTCCAATTACTAAGAAGTAAATAACATAAAAAAAGTAATACAATTCTCATTTAAATTAATTTTCATCATAATTTCAACTAATATCTATTTGAGTGTCTTATACAGTAAAGTATGATTAAATTAAACATTCAAACAAAGGTTATACGCAAAAGTAGACATGCGCATATGACATGATATCCCCCCACTTATGAAGTGTCCATAACGGCCTAGGAATAAGAATCAGGGGGTATCATCGGTAATAACAATAAAGTTGAAGGGCAATTTGGGAAGCAACGTATAAGGAGGATCATAATTTCCTTCTTTGGGAGGCTTCTATTTAAAGCCACTCCAAAGAACTCACCAAAAACACTTTCCATTTTACATCCGAAGGAATCGCGAAGAAGAAAAAGAGAGCTCTCTCTGTGAAAGCTTGCACTCAAATGAAGTTCGCCAATGGCGCTAATTGCCACTAGAATCAAGATTTCAAGGATCCTCTCCTCTTTCTCTCCTAAGACCTTGCTTTCCAGACCTCCATTTTCCTCTAATGGCGTCCAGGCGGCTGCTCGGCTCCACCCCTTGGGAGGATTCGGGCCTTCATTTGCATCCTCTGCTGTTGCTTCCATGGAACCCGACGCCCTAGGTTCCAGAGCTATTGGCTTCGAAATCTTGGGCGTTAAGGATTATGAGGACTACCGGAGGTCTCTCTATGGCGAAATCACTCACAAGGCTTTGCTCGTTGATGCCGTTGGCACTCTTGTTGTTCCTTCTCAGCCCATGGCTCAGGTCTCCCTCTCTACAATTTTGTTTTCAAGTCTCGATTCGTTTAATTTCTGTGTTGCAGTTCGTTAAATGGTTTACGTACGTATCTGGATTTTGTTGCAGATATATAGGGAAATAGGTGAGAAATATGGTGTGAACTACTCGGAAGGGGAGATTCTAAATCGATACAGAAGGGCGTACGAGAAGCCTTGGGGTAGATCACGCCTCAGGTCGACTTTTGCTCATTCCATTCACTGGGTTTTCCTTTTTCTGTTGGACTGCCTTCGAATTTCAGTTTTCTATGACTAATTTTGCATTTATTATTCTTAATGTTGTCGTTTGGATCTCGTAGACCTTGTGTTCTGTGAAAGAAAAGTCTCATGCACCCACTTCCAGTGTCTGAAAGACTCTTGAATTGTTGACCAGATCAAATCAAATTAGTACTCAAAAAAAAAAAATAATAATAATAAATAAATAATAACAATAAAAAAAATAAAAATCAAACGTATAATTAAGAAGAATTTATATTGTTTTTTAGGTGAATAGCTGTTCAGCAAAGTGCATGTGCTATTTAGGTTTGTAGTTTAGTGTAAAATTATTTCGCTCAATGAGTATAATTTGAAGGAAATTATGGTGTATTTAATGAATTTTTTTTCACAGTTAGGTCACTGGCCATTATAATTCTAGCTTTATGCTTGTGGCCACCCATTATCCTTGTCAGCTTGTAAAGTGCTCTTGTCAGAATTAAGTGGACTCAAACCTTTAATAGATATTAATCAGAAATGATCGTCATGGCCTGTGTTTTTTGGTCATTCCGAAGATTAAATTGGTCTAAATATCTTTAATGACTGTAAATCAGCCTATGAAACACAACCTTTTTTTCTTTTGGTCGCTTCGAACGACTTTATACAAGCCGCTCCAAAAATCTAAAGCCAAACGGTTAGGCCTAAAGAGTTTGTTTTGTCCGAGGGAAAATGATTAAGAAACCTTTCCCAGGAAAAAAAGGGCTCTTGGTATCAGTTCGAATGGCAGTAGTATCTGCAATTTGAATGGTAGAATATCAACTAAATACCATAAGGGTAAAAAAGGCTTTTGCTTATGTGGCTATCTTCCCGTCTTTAATTGAAACTTGATTCCTTTATTCATTAATTGATCTTTTGAGGACTGTCTTGTCTGACTAATCCAGAGACAGCGAGAATTTTTTTTTTCAATTCTTCTCCAATTCCTTTTTAATTAATGGCGTAATGAAAGTAATTGGTTTTATGGAACTCTGCAGATATGTAAGTGACGGGAAACCCTTTTGGCAATATATCGTCAGTTCTTCCACAGGCTGTTCTGATTCTCAGTATTTTGAAGAACTCTACAACTACTACACAACTAACAAGGTCAGTTTTTGGCAGCCGCTTTTTCCTCTGGGGATTCTACTGTTTTGTGATGTATTTTATTATTATTGTTACGAATTTTTTGCTGATAATTCTCTTTCAGGCTTGGCACCTTTGTGATCCTGATGCTGAGAGAGTCTTCAAAGCTCTCAGACAAGCAGGTGTAAAGATAGCCGTTGTGTCAAACTTCGACACTCGATTAAGACCTCTTTTGCGGGCTTTGAATTGTGATCACTGGTTTGACGCTGTCGCAGTGTCAGCTGAAGTGAGTTATTCATCCGTTTTCATGTTTTTTGCTGCTTGCTCTTCTCTTTTTTCATGTGTATTTCATGAGCTAGGTTTAATAATCTCCGCATTCACCATTGTCATAGCTACTGGGACATGATCTGGTTCCAAACTGCTTTACTTTGCCTTTGACATGTACATATCAACTTACATCCGTTGTTCTTCTTAACCTGATCTCGAACAGGTTGAAGCCGAGAAGCCTAATCCAACGATATTCCTAAAAGCCTGTGAATTGTTGGGAGTGAGTCCTGAGGATGCCTTGCACATTGGGGATGATCGTAGGAACGATATATGGGGCGCTAGAGATGCCGGTTGCGATGCATGGCTTTGGGGAAGTGATGTACACTCCTTCAAAGAGGTATGCTTAAATCCAAATCACTTACTCTACCTACCATGTGATGTAGTTTACTTCCATTTATCTATCTCGAATCGATTCTTCCATGGCTCTGTTGGTTTTCGATACTGTAGTTGACATGCTGGTATATTCTTATGTGGATGTAGGTTGCAGAGAGGATTGGAGTGAAAGTGTGAAAAAAGGGGGTTATGACTTTTGGCAAAATCATTAAACTTGTTGGATTTTCCATGGAAGCTCTCTGGATGTACAGGGTTTTTACCGTTGAGAGCAGCTGAGTGTATATATTGTGCGGTGTGTTTGTAGTTTTGTTAATCTGACTGTTTTTTCTACCAACCACACTTAATAAAAAGAACTCTTTTTCTTCATTTTTGTGTCCCTAAGGTGGTAAATTGCAGATCTTAGTGGTAAAAAAGTATATGGGTTTGGGTTGAATTCTACCAGATTTAATATCCCTATCCCACACGAGCTTTCTTGACACGTAAATGTTACAGGGTCAAATAATTTGCTGTAAGCTTGATTATGCAGATATGCAATTGCTAATAAGTGAAAATTATTTTTAATGCACTTGGTGAATTGTCTAGGCTAGAGTCGGGGCTTGTACATCGACCATCTTGAAATCGTGGTACTGCTTGTTATCATTTCACCTCCAATCCCGAGTGATGTGACTGAAATGGTCATATTGTGGGTGGAGGAATTGATCTCATTTTATAAATTCGAAAAAATGAAAGAGTATAGCATATTGATATTAAACAAACAACTCTTCATCCTAGATTTCTAAAGCTCTTGGAGGAATGATAGCCAATAGCCAAGGACAATGGCAGTTGATCACATAAATTTGAAAATTGGACAAATCAATAGTATGTTCAAAATCTAAACATTTTCAAATTAATTAGGGTAAAACAAAATCATGATAAAAGATAATTCCTAAATTTAAAAAAAAGAAATTCTTAAATTAAATATGGAAATCGAGAAGTGGAGAGAATCCAAATACGCCATTTGCTAAAATAATTTCTGATTTTGAAATGGTTAGAATCACAATAAAACACACATTTAATACTTAAATAATTAATTGAATGTTTAATTTTACACTTTTAGACACATTTTTTTTACTATTAAAATTCACTTTAAATGATTAAATATTTTTTGAATGATTTTAAAAATGGGAAGTAAAAATTACTTCCAAACATGCAAGCTAAGTGTAATTTCATAATTATGCACCCATCATCTTTGCTAAAAATTATTTTGTTGGTGTGTCAACCACATTTGATATTATGACAAAAAAAATTCAAATAAGAATTTCTAATCATTTCTTATTTCATATTTGCTCTAAACAAACAATTGATAGAGTGAGTTTGTTGGGAAGAAGAATAGTTCATATATATATATATTTTAAAAAATCTAAGTGTATCATTATAAAATATATCAACTTAATCAAATATGTGAGTTAAATATAACTACATTATAAAAAAGTGTATATTAGTGGTGACGTGGAGTTGGAGAGCATAATAAGAACAATGACAGAGGTGAGGCCATAAACCTAAAACCTATCTCTACGGTGGCGGCTGCTTTCAAAAGGTTTCAACCATTTCAAGGGTTTTAGCGCTAAGCTTCGGCTACTGTCAAGGAAGTTCCGGGCCGAACGAACCATGGTTCGACCATTTGCGGCCAAGGGGAAGAAGAGAAAGAAGGCGGAGAAGTACGACAGAGACGAAGATGGCGGAGAATCCACCGGTCCAGCCAAGAAGCCTTTGGTGGATAACGAACCTGATGAAGAACCACCCAAGGAAGATTTCCAAGAGCTTGAAGGTATTCCTATTGTTCCAGAAGACCCCAACAGTGCTAACAATGCTGGTGTCATCTTCGTCCTCGAAAGAGCTTCTCTCGAGGTTGCCAAAGTTGGGAAGGTAGGTATTGTTTTTCGCATGCTGCTTTGGAGTTTTTATTTATTTTTATTTTTTTATTGTTTATTTTTATTTTTTATGCTTTTTATTAAGATTAAGAAGCTAACTATTGATTTTACATTCTTGGATTTCCTTGTTTCGTGCTCATAGAATTACCAGCTGTTGAATTCCGATGACCACTCCAATTTCTTGCGGAGAAATAACAGAAATCCGGGGGATTACAGACCTGATATCTTGCATCAAGTAAGTATTGTAGCTCACTGTTGTTTTTCCAATTTGGATTGGGAATTCAGAATTGTTTTATGGAATGGTGAGAGGGAATTTTGTATGTTGATATTTGAGTTTCATAAATGATACTAAATGTAAATGATTCAGGCTCTTTTGGCGATTTTCGATAGCCGAATTGCTAAAGCTGGGAGGTTGAAAGTTGTTTATGTGAAAACTGAGAAAGGTTTATTAATTGAAATTAAACCATACGTTCGTCTTCCAAGGACACAGAAACGATTTTATGGAGTTATGTGTAAGTGGATTTTGCTTGTTCTAATTTGGCTGGACATCTCTGCTATTGGGGTGTGTTGTGATCAATGGAGTTTTTCTTTCTATAATCCTTTTCATTGATCTTTTGCCTAATACTTCGCAGTGCAATTGCTACAAAAGTTAAGCATCACGGCTGCGGGTAAGCGCGAGAAACTTTTCCGGGTGATAAAGAACCCTGTAACTCAGTACTTACCCGCCAATTCTCATAAAATGGGTAAAATTCAATATGCTCCTCCCCCATTGTGAGTTTTTGGTTTTGGTAGCAACTTTTCATACTGTTTTCTTGCATATCAGGTTTCTCGCACAGTTCGGATAAGTTGGTCAAGATGCGAAATTATTTGGATGGTGTCAAAGATGATGTAGACCTTGTTTTTGTGGTATCTTTAAAACTCCTAACTGGAAATTCCACTTCTGAATGCTTCATTTTTATATGTATTAACATATGATATGACAACTTTCCTTTGCTGCAATGTATTAGGTGGGTGCAATGGCTCATGGGAAAATTGAGACCGATTACACTGATGATCTTTTAGCAAGTAAGTCTGTTCCTTTTGTCTGACATTTTGAGTAATTGTATGGGAGGAAATGACTACATTAGTACATTTACTTTTACTCGAGAAGCTTTTTTCGAGTACTTGTGGTGTAGCAATTCATTTGCAGTATGAGATAGAAATTTCCATGCAGAAAAATGGGTATGAACAGAGATTAGCAAGAAAAGATGTTGGCATTGAGGTTAGGTGGACAACATGTATAAAAAGAATTCAGCGGAAAAGTGTGTAGAAAGTAATTAAGAAAAGTACCGCTAGAAATTAAGGATGAAGTTTATCCCAAAAAGAGAGGATAAAGGTCATATATCAATTATTCAATTTAATCGCTCCTTCCTTAAAAATTGAAATGCACTTCTAAATTATTTTGGCCTTTTTAAGGACGGCTTCTAAAATTGTTGCCGAATATAAGATGGAGGTAGTTGGGCTTTGTAAGTTTTAACCATTTCAAAGCATTTTCAAAGATATCATAGAGTGATATAGCATTATATTTGGAAAACTTGTGATCAGTTTGATTCGGCTTAGTTTGAAAAGCCGAACCAATTAGAATATCACACAAATGTTAAGAACTGGAACTAAACAGCCAATTATACCGGCCGAACCACAGTTCAGTCCAGTGGTTCACTGGTTTGTTCTGTGGTTTAGGTAAGAGGGTGCGCATCAGATGGGCTGCGAAGCACTTTTGAACATAAGTTTCGAAATTTAATTTAAATGTTATTGGTCAGTTTCGGGTTTGTTCGGTTTGGCTCATGCAAAACCCAAAACCTGCAAAATTTCATTGGTTTTTCTATATGCAAACTGAAACCACCAACACGAACTGACATCGGTTTCGGTCGGCTTGAACGGTTTTTTCGGTTTTTAGTTTTTGCTTGCACCTCTAAACTTTAACTAGTTGGCAAATTGCTCAAACTTTTAGGGTTCTTGGGCAGTATAAATTTCTGATGAAGTTAAATCTATTATCTTGGCCGTGGAATCGTAATTTGGTGACAATTTTCCTGTTATTTGTGCAGTTTCTGAATATCCTCTCAGTGCTAGTTGCTGTATTGCGGATATTTGCAAAGACTTGGCAGAAAAATGGAATGTAGGGTGAACCCTGCTTACAACTTTGCCTCCAGTTAAGTTTAAAAATCAGTGCTTCAACTATCTTTGTTCCATATCTTTAGTTATTACTTCAGAAAATATGATGCAGCAGAGTTTTGAGGTTTATTGGTGTAACCATAATAGAAGATTCCATTTTTTTACCTGCTTCAAAGAGATGGGTTGTAGCGATGAATTAAGCCCTACCGTAGCTATTTTTTGTGCAGCTAATGCTTAATCGATTAAAATATGAATACTTCTAAATTTAATTGAATGTTTGATAAGAATGTTAGTTCTTTGCTGTGCGTTAGAATATCACTTGTGAGAGGTAAAATTTCAACTTATTCACGTCACTTGTCATGGATAACAATTGATTTGTTATGATGTGATGTAAGTCGATAGCTAATTAGGCATAAGTGGAGAACGAGACTAAAGATGTATTTGGAATAGATTTTCAAGTATTTAATTTAAAAAATAAGTTATTTTAGAAAAAATTAGAGTGTTTAACAACCATTTAAAGTAGATTTTGAAGTGTATTGTAACTAAATTTTATCAAAAGAGTTTAAATAAAAATGAATTTTTAAAAAAATACTTTCTAAAAATTGGCATAGGCATGAAAAATTAGTATTTTATTGATGATGATTGGGACTAGATTAAATTACAAATTTGATAAATCTACAAATTTGATATATAGTTTTAAGAAAGTTGGAACTTATCTCTATGACTATAAATAGTTTCGCATGGAGGGACTATTTTTTGAAGATGAAATTTTAAGTTTTAAAATTTCAAACTAACTTCTCTCTAAAGCATAGAGACCACGTTTGTAATAACTTTGGATTAATTTAATTTTTTAAATCAACTGAGGCACATACTTCAAGTTTTAGTATCCCTATCCATCCATTGCCAATTATTATTTTTTTTTTTTATTTATTTACCGAAATTGTCTTTTAACACATTCACTAAATGAGGGCTCGCCATTTTGACGGGGAAGAGCTCATAAATATTTGATAAAAAGAATGAATTTGAAATTATGGTTGAAAATAATGATTTTAAGTTGACACTTTCTCTATACACATTAGACGAACAATATGTCCAAACAAGATTTTGCCACTAAGCAATCTTTATTTGAATGGAAAAAGAGGTCAAATTGTAAATTCATTCTGATATCAAAATATTGAGTGGTGACTTGTAACAGAAATTGAGACCAGATCATTTCACATTCAATTTTTTCCCAATATTTTAATGGATAGGTCAATGAAAAAATATTGTCATCTTTGAAAGAATATGAATATTTTTTAAAATGAGGCAAATTTATGGGTATTTTTTTTCTCAAGCTGTAACAAAAGGAGTGTATATACAATAATCTTGAAGAAGAAAAACCTACCATAGCCTACAATAACAAACCTAATGACATTGACTGATAAACTGTCAATGAAGTTACAACCAAGTCAAAAAGAAGAGAAGAAAAAAGAAAAAAATTGTAGTTGATGTCCGAAACATTTACAAACAAGACGATGCATTGATGGATCTATGAATGAAGAGTTAGACCTGAGCTAAGGGGTTAGCACAATTTAATATTATGGATGCACAAGAATAATGTATTTACCTTCATAGTCCTTGTACAGAAGCAAGCTGCTTCTTCAGATTAAGGTTCTGTTTACATTCGGATGTCAACTTTTTCTTCAAGTCCTTCGTAGCCTCCTCATACTTTCTGTCCATGAGATCAGACTCATCCAGTGCTTCCTGATATCTAATGCGGAACGCATCCAACTTTGCTTGAGTTCCTCGTAGTCTCAATCGAAGCTTTGCCTTTTCTTTGCCGTTTTGAACCTCATCCTGTTGACAAGCATGTTAGATTCTTGAACAAGATAAGATGATAACTCTAGATACATGCTTTCTTATAGAAGCTCACAAACCTAGAATAGAAGCAAAAGGAAATCAATAAACGTGTAATATGTATTAGATTCTGGAAAATAGCGGCAAGATACAAATTTCCTATTCTTGTTGAAAATCTTAGAGCTAAAGGTTAATCTATGTAATCTTGCCATTGCCTACCCTAATTAAAGAGAATCTTTCAAAGATGTCTTAATAATGTACTTTCATAGGCTTCTTGAACAGCATGGTTTCTTCAAATATGTAAACCAACCAAATCCCCTTGTGACACCCCAAGTTTAGGAAAGGGACATGAATGAACCGAGATCACATTCGAATTAGAGGGATCCCGAGGATGTGAAAGTATGATTAAGAAAGGCTTAAAAGAGTTTGAAATTACTACCTATACCAACAAGGTACACCTTTTTTGGTGGTTCAATCATAGAAACTCAAAAGTTAAGTGTGCTTAGTGTCACGGTCATGTTTGTCCAGAGCATGTTGCTCATGGTCATATACCCATCTCAACCCCTTTTATTATGCTTTCATCTTATGCATTTCATTTTGCAAGTTAGTTTACTTTCCTTGTACTTTTCCTTGTAAGTGACCGTTCGCCACTTTGCATATGCAAGGGTGGCAATTCCAAAAATACTTATAATGTACTATATGGGGGTAAGACTAAGCATCATATCCTCATATCTGAAGTTTTGAGTTATTAAGCCGTTGTTGTCCCTTATTACTTTTTAGCCTTACGACAAACTTTCTTTTCTCAAACGTGCTTTCAAACGTTTGCGAAAACCTTTTCCTCTAAACCTGTTTTCTTTAGGAACGAGGGTAGAGGTTACAAGAGACACCCAGTGTGCCATAGGCGATCAAAATTCGAACAAGCTGACTTGTTCGTGAGCAAAACAAGTGCCGCACAATCGCTTATTGAAGCGTGAGGCACAATTGTGACACTTAGCCTGGAGCAATCCTATATAGGATGACCTCATAGTAAATTCCCTAGGAAGCATGTGAGTGAAGACAAAATATATTGAAAGGACCCGTGTTGGTTTGTGAGGATAGTCTTCACTCTTATAAGAAGTTCAAAACAAACAAGGATGACGTTGCCAGGTCGCAGAGGATTTAGAGGAATGCTGGGCCATTAGGTAACAAATCCGGATTTTGAATCTTGGGCTTGGGGTATTGCATGCCCTATTCTTCTTCCCATATATGCAACCTCCATTTTATATCATAGTTCATTTGATTCACAAGAAAGCGTTCACCAACTTTCCTCATGATCCTATGCGAAATAGGATTACAAAACTCCATTTTTGGGATTTCCCCAAAGGAATCTGTATATAGGAAAAGGGAAGAGTTCACTTTCCTCATGATCCTATGCGAAATAGGATTACAAAACTCCATTTTTTGGGATTTCCCCAAAGGAATCTGTATATAGGAAAAGGGAAGAGTTCCAGATCTACAACCCACTTTTAGGGCTAGTTCCAGCAATCTTGAAATCCTTAAATTAACAACAATCACTAAAGACTTGGCCAATTCACCTTTAATCCTAAAAGGGGTCTCAAAGAATTTATTCATCTTGAATAAATTATCAATCTTCGTTCCATCATCTCAAAGAGTTTAATCCGACTGCAATGCAACAATAAATGAAAGGTGTTTTCGTCTTTGCCCACCAAGAGCCGATCATTTTGGAGAGAACCCCTTTTTAGTATAAAAACTTAGAAGCTTAACACCATAGACCTAGAATCTAGTTTTTTGATACTTCCTACCCAGTGACACCAGTAACACCACACATGTTCAGAACAAATAAAATATAATCTCTGAAATGTACCAACCTCTTAAATTCTTGATACCTATTTAAAATATTCAATATAGTCAAGAACTTACATCATGCATCTTAACTTCCAAGCTGGAAATTCTCAAGGCCAATTTTTCTGCTTGAAGTTTTGCTCCGATTAACTGCATTAAAATAATCAATATAGCATGTTTACTATTCAGAAAACTTGGTTCAACAAAATAAAGAATAAAAAACAGACAAGTTTTGTCATCACCATCTCACTGGCATTATTTTTTAGCAACTCTACTTCAATCGAATGAGTTTGTAGATCTTGAATCTGAATCATCAAATTATCTCTTTCCTCCGTTACAAGAAGCAGCTTGTTTCTAATCTTCTGAAAGAGAAAAGACGTGTGGTTAAATACATATAGCATCTCACCCGAAACAAAACCTAAAGTTCACACAACTCCACCAAAGTTGAGGCACAAATTATCTTTTGTTCATATTGGTTCTTCAAACATATGGTTGTAGCTTTATCAATAAACCTTCACGTGTACCATTAATTAGAGACGTCCAAACCTAACTGAACAAAACTAGAATAATTCCTACCTTTTTCATTTTTTCAAATGTGTTTGTTGTTTAGATATTTTGTTCGATTCTATATATATTTGATTTTATTCTTTGTAGATAACAACTTCAATTGAGAACATATGAAAGAATATACAATAACATTATAGAAAAGAAACTAAGAAAGGAAGGTCAAGAACAAAAGAAGCCAAAAAAGTGAACAAAAAGATTCTTGAAAAAATAAGCAAACAAAATCATAGAAAAGGACTCTAAATGAAAAGAATAATACATGAAAGATAATCACTAAAATTCATAACTTTTGCACTTATTCAATAGGTTCTATTTTGTACAATTGGAACCCTTTCCTCAAGAGGGTCTACTTTTGAGGGCTTTTACTTTTGTATTCCCTTGTATTCTTTCATTTATTCTCAATGAAAGTTCTATGAAAAAAAACAATAATAAATAAAATAAAATAAAATAAAGGATTTTTTTAAAAAAAAATCCCTCTAAGAAACTTTCCTTTTGATTTCGCGCTAGCCAAAATTTTGAAGAAAGTACAAAGTAACTTGCCAAATAAACACCTCCCTATCACGAAAGGATGGAAATGAAATAGAATTTTATCATAACCATGCAGAATCCTCCTCAACCCTCCAAGAGAGTGACACAAAACCAAAAAAAGCTAAAAAGTGGCAGTGGGGCATCTACATGTTCTCAAACCGAAAGGGGTAGGACCCCAAGGATGGGCATGGAGTTTTGATGTTTGGTCCCTTGTGAGATTTAATGTCTATCTTGAGGCATCAGTGATGAGCTTGTTTTGTAATTATTCGCTTGGTTATATTTTGCTTGATTGGAAAATGAAGTCCCTTTTTTTAGGTTGCTCCCTTTTGTGGGCTTATTTTATTTGTATGCCTTGTCTTTTTTTTTTCTTCCTCAATGAAAGTTCATCTTTTATATAAAAAAAATGTCAAAAGAAAATATTCATTTGAACTATTGGTATCATCCTGTCACGCTCACATCCATAAAAGGGCTGAAAGTAATAGAACTTACTTGCTGAGTGGCTTCATTTTCGACCTCAGCTATATTTTTCTCATTTTTTAGGCTCTCTATGACATCTAGCTTCTTCTGACTGCAACACAATATACAAGATTAACAAAAAACAAATAAACATACTTCACCTATTCTTCAACTACATACAATGTGTTATAGATGATACGAGCCTAAGAAGCACGGACACAAATACAACATGACACAGATGCTCCAGTATATTATTGCCTAAGAAATTAAAACAAAAACAGAACAAGGAAGCATTTAATTAACAAATTTAAAGTAAACTATACTAAATCAGATCCACAACTTAAGCTTAATAAAATTCTCATACATCTGAACTAGACCAATTTGGATTTGTTATAACAACAGAAAGGTATCATATATAACAGTACATAATACAAATGCTAAAAAGAACCTAAGCGTCTTTATGAGTATAGTTATATATTTTTGAACTAGAAACAAAGTCTTCATTGTTAAAATAACTACATATATTATTAAACGAACAGATAAGACCACCTTTAACTTTGTCGCTTCAATTAATATATGTAAAAAAAGAGATGCATGATCAACCAAACCCTCTGAAAATACAACTGAGAAGAAAGTCTAGAAAAAACCTGCACTCTTTTTCCCGTCTCTCATTCTCCTCTGAACTTCTCAATCTTTGTTTAAGTACCTCACATTCTTCACGACAACACTCCAAATCACTCATCACCTGTATCACAAAGTTAAAATCTTAAACCATCATTACAACCATCATAAACAAGAAAGCACCGCACATTTTATACATTAAAATGCATAAAGATGGTAAGAACATCTGACAAGTAAGAAAGAGAGACGTGCAATGCCGTGAATGTATACTATAGAATAAAATGGACTAATCATCTTGTCTTCAGATTCCATCTTTGGATTACTGGTAACTAGTAAGAATTTATTCACGGAACAGTGATGACTATTTATGACTCTGTCTAAACCTTTATTAGATAGCTCAAATTCTTTCAAGGTATAATAACTTGATGTAAAATTAGCTCCTCATTTCCAGCTTTAAAGTGTATATACCTTGTTATATTAGCTCTAAAACTACTATAGCAAGGTTTCTGTGTGCTTGTGATCCATAATGACTCGTCGTTTTTGGTAAATGTTGGTAACCCAGAGATTCAAAGGAAGAAAATAAAGTGCAATTGCATGTTAGCAATATTTTCCCTGAAATAAAAAATTCATATTTGCGAACAATAAAACTTATCTATAGGCTTTGATTTTAAACATGTACGACCATTCAAACATCAACAAGTCATTCAAACTTTTCATGTGAACTATCTCCTTTATGCATTGTGAAGATTGAAGAATATATTTTCATAGCATATGGTGATTAAAACTAGTTTTTTAAGGTAATATTTGACTTAAATATAAATAGAAGAATTTCCATTAGGGCGGAAGCTATTCCTAGTTTTTAGGATGCCACTTCATTTGTTGCTTCTTCTTGGAGGGCTTACAGGTTACACAGAAAGAAATTTTATATTTGGGAGTACTTGGTACAATAACAGTAAATTTCTTAATTTGGTGGCGTATTTCTTAGTCCAGCAATAGTAACATGCTATTTGGGAGAACTTAAACCTTAGACCTAAAAGAACTGCTAAAGAAGTATTAGAAATAGTAAAACTTTTAAATTCCAAAATCTTTTCAGAATTCCAAAATCACTAACCCTACTACATTTAAATTTAAATATAGTAGTAGGTGTAGTAATTCAAATCTCTAAACTTTAGAAATAAATTAAGGGAATGAAATTTAAATATTCCAACATTAATTTGGTTTTAAAAAATACAAACATTAAACATAACATATATTAAACATAAAGCCTTAAGTTGAACTAATAAATGGCTTGTGTATTTGCTTTATTTAGAGAATTATATGTCATTTAGAAATGATAATGAAACGAAAGTGCTTTAGAATTTTCAAAAGTATGCTTTGCTTCTTCCCTATCGTTCTTATCACTTATACTATCACTAAACAAACCAGCACAAAATATATTTTTTATATTAAAAAAAATACAAAAACGGAATATTGGTACTGATAGATTGGTTTACAAAATTACTATGCAATCTCCCATCCAATCTTCAATAACGCAAGGATTGCTCTTAGTTATCCACCGGCATTTTGAAAATATAATTATTACCTCCAACTAAAACGAATGAAATATATGCTAGGAAAATTCAATCGGTGCTGCCAAGATAGAGTGGATAAAAAAATAAACAAGTAAACTAGTTTTCGATGAAACTAGGGACTCATAAAGAGCCAAAACTTCAAACTGAAAGAAAACAAACCATTTTTTTTTTATATCCATGAGAGTTCGGGCCAACTTAAGCGCATCTTGCGCTCTACAACATTTGGGTGTCAAGGAACTCGTAGGATATTAAATCCTAGGTAGCTGGCCATCATAGATTGAGCCCATGACCTCTTAGCCATTTATTGAGACTATGTCTCCTTTTTTATCCTTATGCTTGAAAACAAAGAAACCATCTATAACAAGCAAGCTGCTACGGCGGATTTCTTGGCAAGTTGACTCATAAATTTCATACCTGAGATATTTCTTTTGATGCGGAAGCCACCTTCATATCGTGTAATTTTACTTTCTCTTCTATTGCTTCAATATAAGTTTTCTCCTTTGATAACCATACAGCTCTTTCCTCCTCCATTTCCAGAAGGGCTTCTGTGAGTTGCTAAAAAACCAGTGGAAATGCACCAACAAGTTCAAACATGAAACACAGCAGCAAATGTTTTCTGAATAACTTGACAAATATTATTGTAGATTAAATAATGAGTTTAGTTCCTAAGATTTGTGTCTATTTGGTCCATAAACTTTTTCAATTTTGTGCCTAATAGGTTCCTGAACTTTTAAAAATGTAGTCTTAAACTTTCAATTTTGTATCTAGTAGTTCCCTGTATTTAAAATTGTGTCTAATAGGCCCTTGACCTATTTATCTAATAAATCTACTAAATACAAAATTGAAAGTTTATAGTTTCATTATACATAAAATTCAAAATTATATCTAATAAATCGATTAATTTTTAAAATCTTCAAATATGTCAAGGATCTATTAGACATAAAATTAAAAGAAAAAAGAATCATGACCAAACCTCAAAGCTTAGAGACTATACTTGTAATTTAACCTATTACTTTATCATAGACAGAAAGTTGAAGGTAAAATCACAATTTACCATGGCCAATTCTTCTTTTTGTTCTTCCAGAAGTCCTATGGACCCTTCCAAGTTTTTCTGCTTAAATGTAGCCTCTTCTAAGCTTTGTTTCTAGAGAGATATACAATATTATGTTTCAGAAAGAAAAGAGAAGTTCTCAGAGAACCAATGTACGATAATTGAAATAAAAGCATAAGCTTACAAGTTCGGTGACATCCTGTACAGCAGTCAGTTGTATGTTTGCCATTCCCAGTTTTTCAGTTAAAGTTTCTAATTCTGAATGTAAGCATTCATTTCTAAATATTGCCTCTTCTTTCTCATTGTATGTGGCCCTTAATTGGTCTTCCAGAGAAGCAATCTTCGCCTCTAACTCAAAGGCAAAAACTTCCAACTTCTTCTGATCTTCCTGATAAACATTCAAAAAAATTCAGATGTCTGACTCTCCTAAAGTGGACCAGCCCACCCTTTAGAAGAATTCAATTGGGCTACATCATTTTTAAAAATATTTGCAAAGATAAATATAAATTATGGGGAAAATATTTTATATATTTGAAAAATATGAATTTCGATTGAAGTATTTGAAAAATAACATATATAAAAATTAAGTATGACTTTTTTTTGTGACCTACCCATGATCAATTAACTAACAGAAGTAATCAATATGTTACTTAACACCACTAGTGTTACTGTTACCTCCAGTATTTGTTCAAATGGAAGTACAAAGGACTTCGCTCTGTCTGGATCAAACCCCTTTGAACTCTTATCAATTATTGAATCACGCCGTCTACCGGCAATGGAGTCACGTTTATTGATATCACGCTTGAGAAGAGAATTTTGTCCACCTAGCCGTTTTATCTCTCGTTCTGCTGCAGCTTTCTCACCCTGGAAGTGTAAAAATGTAATTAAATTGATGGCCTATTTTCGAAGTTATTCAGAGAAAAATGGAGAAAAAACAGAAAGAGGTCATCAAACCTCAAGTTTTGTTCTCTCTTGCAAGGCATTCTTGAGCTTAACTTCAGACTCTTTCAACTTTGCTTTTGTTTTTTCAAGATCTTTTCTCAGGCTTTCCTTCTCCCTTGCAAGTGAACTAGATGACAAACATGTTATTTCCTTTTGAAGAGTTTGGATGTGAGCAAGATATTCAGCTTGTTCCATATTCTGATGATCAAGAGCCTGCAGGAGCAACAAATATGCAAGTGTGCATCTCTTAGAGGGATTGCAAAGCATTAAGCATACATCTAATTAAAAAAAAAGAAAAAAGAATATTTACCATCGATAGCTCCTCACAATTTTGAACTTGCTGTTTCAGTAACTCTATCTGATTCTGGAGATCATCCGAGTAACTTTGAAGAAGCAGCTGCACATCCAGAGAAAAATAATTAAAACTGGCCTACAAGATGCAGAAGGATTAGAACCACATACATCAAATATACAGACCTTCTCATTTTCAATTTTGGAAACTTTCTGCATCATTTGGGAGTTCAACTCTTCATAATTACTAATAATTAGTTTCTGTTGCACAGAACATTGATGGATCATAGACTTCAAATCCTGCATTTTGTTGCAACTAATGAGATCTAGAGGAAAGTCATTGAGCTAGACAAGAGTATGAGAACACTAGTCTCCAAGAGCTGCTCCAAGAATACTTACAAGCAACATGTCAGATAGAGCAGAAAAACACCGAGATGTATCATTAATGAGTAAAGAAACACTCGAAGAAATTTGTTCAGAGTTTTCAATTTCTGTAATCACTTCTTGGAGTTCCATTGAAAGTGTTGACAATAAGTCAAAATTTTCTTCCTGAAAGAAGCATATTGGCAGGAAAATGGTTACAAATTACTTTATCTAATAATTGATTAACTCCTAACGTATTAGAAAAGACTTATACACGGGAAATTAGAGAAAAGGCAAGACCAAGTGATACAAAATCATAATTGTAGATAAAAGGTCTATGGATGTATTCTTACAGATTCAGGGGAATTAAGCTTCTCGCGAGCTACCCTGGCTTCTTCACGTGCATTATGCAGCTCTTCAGATAGCTATAAAAGTTTAAGATCTTACTAGAACTCAACTTCACAATATTACATAATAACAATGCCATATAAAATAAACCCAACTCAAAAACCATGAATAACTACTATCAATATAAACACGGAACTACAGGGAAAAACTTTCTATTACCATTGTACAAAATAATAATAATAATGAAATGTTACAATAAAAGGTAAAGTTTATGTTTCCATTTTCTGTATTCACTCCATCGCTATTTTTCTACATCTTATTTTTCTTACTTTGAAATCTTATTTCAGTGAACTAAGTGACAATTTTAATAAAGAATTCCTTTTCTTTTTTCTAATGACTCTCCAAAATTGGACAAGTTTTTTTGGTTATACAACATAGTTGCCAATATTCGTAAGGTTAACAATACTTTGGGTTCTTAAACTTTCATGAAAATCGAATTTTAGTCCATGAACTTTAGCTTGCTTGGAGAGGAGTTGAAAATATAGTTTTTCCAATTATATATGAGTTCTCTATTTAAATAAGCTATTGTAGTTTTATTAGGAAAATCACAATTTCTAAAAGTTTATGTGATGCCTATTATATTTCCAGAAATATCAATTAATATATCGTAAATATGAGTTATGAATATCAACTTTTGTATTGACATCAATATTTTAAACCTTGTGCTCAAAAAAGTATTTTTTCTTTTATTACTATTTGATAGAAAAGGGTCTTCTTAAATAGAAGAAACACCCATTACAAATAAGGGAATAAATATACAATAAGGAAAAACAAATACAACAAATATTTCACAATAAATACAATAGAAAATATTAACATAAAAAGAAATAATCAACACTCTCCCTCAAGCTGGTTTGAAGATATCACTCATGGCCAGCTTGTCAGTCAACTTGCTGAATTGCCACTTTTAGGGAGACCTTTAGTTAATACATTTGCAATTTGCTCTGTTGTCGGAAGGTTGGCAATGCATATCACTCTTGCATCAATCTTTTCCTTTATGAAATGTTTATCAACTTCAATGTGTTTCGTTCTATCATGAAGGACTGGATTGTGGGCAATGGAGATTGCTGCCTTGTCATCACAGTAAATACGCATGAGCATTGTCTGAGAGAATTTCAACTCTTCCAATAGTCTTTTTATCCTATGCCTTCACAAATACCATGGGCTAATGCCCTAAATTCTGTTTCAGCACTACTTGCTACCACACTTTGTTTTTTACTACGTCAAGTAACTAAATTTCCTCCAACAAATGAGCAATAACCAGAAGTTGATCTTCTATCGGTCGTGCTACCTTCCCAATCAGCATCAGTGTAAACCTCAACTTGTAGGTAGTCATGTTTCTTGAAGAGTATCCCTTTTCCTTGGGTACCTTTCAAATATCTCAGGGTTCTAAAAACGACTTCAAAATGAGTTGGCCTAGGGGCATGCATGAACTGGCTTACCATACTAATTGCAAAGATAATGTCAAGACGTGTGTGAGAGAGGTATATGAGTCTTCTCACAAGTCTCTGGTACTTTCCTTTTTCTTTTACCTCATTTTCAGTTGCAGCTTCCAATTTTAAATTCTGCTCAATGAGAGTTTATGCTATCCTGCATCCAAGTAAATCTGTATCTTCGAGTAGATCAAGAATATACTTTCTTTGGTTGACAAGAATACCACTTTTGGACCTAGCAAACTCCATGTCTAGGAAGTATTTTAAGGATCCTATGTCTTTGATCTTGAAATCATTCACCAATTTTTTTTCACAATAGACATTCATGTCCCATCATTGCCTGTAAGTATGATATCATCAACATACACTATCAAAACAACCTTGTCATTTCCTATATGCTTATAGAACATAGTGAGATCGGCTTGACTTTGGCTGAATCCATTGCTCGTGACTGCCTTTCCAAAACGTTCAAACCAAGCTCTAGGAGACTGTCTAAGGCCGTATAATGATTCCTTTAACTTGCATACCTTGTTAACCCCAAGGTCCGCTTCAAAACCAGGCGGCTAGTCCACAAAAACCTCTTCAAGAATACCTGGATTTTCATAATCGTCCTTTGAAGTTCACCTGTCAATGCAGTTTGTAGTGTTTCTCCCCCTATCGAAGAATTTTCCACACTTGGGATCGATGGACTAGAACTCATAATTTTAGAACTAATGATGTTTGGGAGAGGTGAAGCGTCCCAAAAATTCTCTTCAAGAATAGATGTCTCCTCCTGAAGAGAATTTAGGCTAAAAATGGATTGATTTTCCATGAAAGACACATCCGTACTCTCAAAATACTTGTGGGTCAAGGGGTCGAAACATTTGTATGCCTTCTCATGGGAAACATAGCCTACAAAAATGCATTTAATAGCCTGAGAGTCCAGTTTAGTTTGGGAAAGAAGAGGACTATGAATATAAACAATACACCCAAATAGTTTTAATGGTAACTCCAAGAACAATCAGGCAATAGGAAAAAACTCTTTGAGTTGATTCAGAGGAGTTTTAAAATTCAACACCTTAATTGGCATTTGATTGATTAGACATGTAGCAGTTAGAACAAAATCACCCCACAAATATTTTGGAACATGCATAGAAAACATAAGGGCACAAGCAACTTCAAGTAAATGTCTATTTTTTCGTTCAACAATATCATTCTGCTAAGGAGTATCATGACACGTAGCTGGATAAAAAATACCCTTATCTTGTAAAAAAATGGTTAATTATTCGTTGAAAAATTCAATCCCATTATCACAGTGAAAAATGTGAATTTTAGTTTGAAATTGAGTCTCAATCATTTTATAAAAACGAACAAAGACCTCTTTTACTTCCGACTTTTTAGTTAACAAGTAAAGCCAAGTCAAATGAGGTCATCGATAAAGATAACAAACCAACACTTGTTATTATTAGTCAAAACTTTAGACGGACCCCAAACATCAATCTGAATTAAGTAAAAAGGTGATGAAGCCTTGTAAAGTTTGGGTGAAAAAGTGGATCGATGATGTTTGGCAAAAATGCAGTCTTTGCATTAAAAAACAGGACAATCAATTCCTTTAAATAAATTTGGAAACAAATATTTCAAGTAAACGACATTGGGATGCCTAATCTACGATACCAAAGCATTATAATTTCTTGAACAAAAACAGAACTGACACCACTCAAGCCTTGAACTTTTTTATGATTAGTTGAGACTTCATCAAAGTAATAGAGACTATCAGTCATCCTAGCACGTCCATTCATCTCCCCCGAGTCCTGATCCTGAAAGAGGCAATGAGTTTCACAAAAGATATCACGACATTTGCATCCTTAGATATTTTGTTCACAAATAATAAATTATAAGCTAATCGTGAAATATGAAGGACAGAACGTAATATGAGTTTTGTACTTAGAGGGATAGTTCCTTTGCCTGCAATAGATGTGAAACTACCATCGGCAATACAAACTTTCTCATTGCAATACATAAGGGAGTATGATTCAAATAAACAAGAGAAACTAGTCAAATGATCAGTGGCTCCAGAATCGATGATCCACAAAAAGGAATTTAGACACAAGAGAGCTTGAGGGGAATTACCTGTTTGTGCCAAGGAAACACTAGGATCACTCAATGAATTGAACTTTAATAAATTCAGGATTTTGATCAATTTGCTCTTTAAATGGACTACAATCAGCAATATTCGCATTAGAGGCATGCTGGTGGGAATTTCTCTCAAATTGTTTAGAGCTCTTCCAATTTGCAAGTTTACCATGAAGTTTCCAACAAATTTCCCACGTATGTTGGGGTTTATTGCAGTGATCACACTAGACACGAGGCTTGTCATGAGTTTTATTGGATTGATCAGAAGCTCTCATTGCAGTATTTTCAATTACCAACGCTAAACTTTCAACTGAATGAATTGCCGTTTTTCCAATCATAACATTCCTACGGCTTTCTTCCCAACGAACTTCCAAAAAAAAAATCATTAATAGTTGGAAGATTATTTTTCCCAAGTATCCTCCCTCTAACATCATCAAACTCAACATTGAGACTGGCAAGAAATTTGTAAATGCGACCATCTTCTACAATTTTCCGGTAATGTTTTTGGTCATCTATGGACTTCCACTCATACGTATCAAATAGATCAAGATCTTGCCAAATTCTCTTCAAAGAGTGAATATATTGTGTAATTGAGTTACCTCCTTGTCGTATATTACCCAATTTAAGATTCAACTCAAACACTTGCAACTAGTTACCCAAATCGAAATACATCTGAGCCACACTGTCCCATAATTCCTTTGTAGTAGAGTAGCACATGTAGTTACTGCCAATGTCTTCCACCATAGAATTGACAAGCCAAGTCATAACCATGGAGTTTTCAGTGTCCCACCCAGCAAATGAAGGATCATCTGGAGTAGGAGCAGTTTTTTCTCCAGTGATATAACCTATCTTTCCTTGCACACAAATATACATCTGAACACTTTGGGACCAACAAAGAAAGTTATCCCCATTAAGCTAAATGGTGTTTATTTGGACAGTGGGAGTGTTGGAATGGATCCGATTATCAAAGACTTTACCGGCAGGTGCCTTAATGTTTGACATGTTGTTGAAGAGATAAAATACCCAAAAAAATATATTTGAAAAAGAAACCAAACAGAGGCTTAAACAAACCCAAAACAAAGCACCCGGTGGCAGCAGAGACGACAGGCGGCGGTGACTGGTCGGAGAAGACTCGGACGGCAGACGTGGTCGGCTGGCGGAGGAGGCTTGAACCCATGCGTCGATACCCTAGAAACTTGTGTTGGCGTCGGCTGAGAAGACTTCGACCGATAGCTTCGAGCATCGACAACTTTGGGCTTCGCTAACCGATGGAGATCTGACATCTGGGTAGTGTCCGGCAGGTGAGACGTGACGTCCAGTGGAGATCTGGTGTCCGAATGCGGCGACAACAAATCTAGGGTTTTTAGTTTTTCATAAAATAAGGGGTTTTAGGGTTTCAAAATTACTTCTCCGACACCATGCTCAAAAAAGTTTTTTTTTTTTTCCTCTTATTACTATTTGATAGAAAATGGTCTTCTTAAATAGAAGAAACACCCATTACAAATAAGGGAATAAAGATGCAATAAGAAAAACAAATACAACAAAATTTCACAATAAATACACGGAAAATATTAACATAAAAGGAAATAATCAACACCTTGCATAGCACCTACAAAGATATTTGTCATAAGTTAAAGATAGCAAAACAAAGTAAGATGGGGCAGTTGAACTGTACTTACCTCGTCAAACTTTTCCCTAGCACATATATTTTGTTCTGTTGCAAGCTCCACCACATTATCAAGATTTTGCTGACTTGAAGATTTCTCCATTTCCAAAGTCATTATCTGTAAAATAAATAATAAAATATAAGGGGCGGAAATAAAAAAAACAAAAGGTACTTCCAACATAAGAGATCGCATGTATCAAAAAAGGAGCATAAATGAATTGGACTCAATAATGTAGATATATCATATACTAGCAAGTGAACCGTGACATAAAATAATAAAGTGAGGATCAAAACACCCGTTCTTGAAGTCGCTTGATGACAAGGATAGCCTCTGATTCCCGCAAACTTATATGTTTGTCCCCATTAAAGTCACCTCTTTTGACATGATAGTGATCATCAATTTCAGCAAGCTTCCTTGTTAAGCAATCAATTTTTATGTCACTCATAGTTTTCTACAAAAAAAAATAAGGATTAAAAAGAAAGAACTATCGAAAGAGGGGAGAGATCATACTAATATTGTGGTCAGAGAGACTAAATACTACCTCACTTTCAAACCTTAACAGCAAATCTTCATATTCTGCTTGCACATCTATTACATCAGTCTCCTGCCAGATTTATCCCAATGTTAATGCCGTAATTACAATTTAAAAACTTTAGAGTAATAGACAAGTGGCATTACTCCCGATAAGCTTTTCTTCTTTGATACCACTTTTCTCCTATTGGTAACGTGTAATAATGCGCAGGGATCTGGAAAAGCACACCCTTCTAATACACTCTTTTGATAGCTCTCACCCCTTTTGCAAGTTTCCTCCTTGGGAACTTCAGTGTCATCCACCAGTTCTTCGAATGGAAGAAGTGGTCCCATTTCACGATCAGCTCTTACAGGTTTCACAGCCGAAAACATAGATTGGATGGTTGGATACACCTAAATTAAAAAACATTTCACATATGAGCACAAGTAAAGAAAATGTATGGCAAAAATTTGGTAGAGATATCCGCTTTAATTTTACTTAAAATAAAGGCAAGATGAATATAAGATGCAATTTGGGGAGTTTTCAGGAGACTCCTCATATCTCCCATTAATATCTACAGTACAGCTTCAAAACAACTTTTCCCTATATTTCCACATTTATTCTTCTTTCCATAGTTGGTTTCCCTTCTAACCAACTTCTATCTTGTGTACTCTGCTCTAACCATCCTAGCTTACATCGTTGGATTATCTATGGCAATCATTAGCTACGAACCAAAAACAAAAAATATCTCAAAATCTAATAAACTACTTGTAAAACATACAGTAGAACAGTTTCATTAGTGTTCAAATGATAGGGAGTAACGACACATGATATAAACCATGTGCTAAAAACCTAAAACAATAAGACAACAATTTTACCTCTCTAAGGGGCTTCCGTGAAATATTTCCTGGACACCATGTATCCCTTCTCTTACCCTACAATACAAAAGAGTACAACTTTTATGTCCAAAAAAAATTTTTGAGAAGAAAGATAAAAGGAGTACAAATTTTATAAAGAAACTCTGTATAGAGGCAATAAGAAGACTAATCAGAAACAAAGAGCAGCAAATAACTAGATATAATGGTCAGATAGAAAAGAACAAAGCAGTAGAACAAAAATGAGATGGAACATGTACAGACTTACAAAAAGAAGTCAGAATAATATATAATGCAAAACATTTTCTTTTTTATTAAAAACGAGACTTACAATAATAAAAAAACGAGGGGATAGTACAAAAAAGGACGAGAGATATCCCCAAAGGCCAAGGAGATAACAAAAAAACCACCCAGTTGGCATAAATCTATAGTTGTAATTACAAAACTATAATGAATGCAATACATTTTTATTTTATGAACCTTTTTAATTTCATCATGGTTTTCATCTCTTTTCGAATAAAGCACCATCGAACTCAAATTTTCTATTTTCTTAGCTTGCTCCTGCACCCTCTTCTCCCATTCGGACTGCACTTTCTTTTCCTCCTCCAACTCCAAAGCCATTCGTTCCCTCTCCAGTTCAATCTGAAATGCAAATAGAAACTTTCAGGATAAGTCCGTGCACCCTAAAAAAAATCATCATATTAATGTTTCTTGCAGACCTTTAATAATGTATTTCTCAAGTTGAGGATCTCCTCCTCTAAATGCTCTGAATGAGAACCCTGAAACATAGAAACAGAACAAAAGATAGTCTGACCTTTCTATCAGGAGGGGTAAAAAAAGGAAGACAACAAAAGAATATGTGGTCTGACCTGCAATTTGGCTCGAAGCTCCTCGATCTCTCTCTTCTGACGCTTTAACAGAGCAGCATCTGTTAATATCTACAAGAAAGAATTTAATTTTTGAACTAGATGCAAGTGGATAAGCACAATGCCTAAGAGCAAATGTGGGCCGAGAAATATAAAGCATAAATATTTTAGTTGAAACAAAGGGAAGAAGAAATGAAACCAAAATATAGATCAAAACCTCATTCACATGAGCGCAGTTAGTGACACGTAATGCTCTACTAGCAAACTGGAGGGTACTTTTCGTCTCATCTGCATGAATCTGTAGCCAAATCAAGGAACTTAAAAACCAAGATGAAGTACCAGATATGCAAAATTCCTTCAAACACACATAATGAAGCAATCAGGTACTCAAGAGAGTGCTAAAATCTAGGAAGTCTATAACCAAATCGAGGCACTTCAATAAGAGAAAAAATAAAAGATACACCTTTTGCATTTGCAAATATAAGATCAAGTAATTACGTTTTAAGTTTTGAAGGGCCGAGCTAAAAAACACAATATACACCCAAAATAGTAATGAGATTTTTATAAGATTCTAAAATATATTGTAAAACAAACACAAAAACAGACTTTTCATTGATTTAAAGAAAGGTACCAAATTTCATAAGATTCTAGCACCTAACTCAAAAATAAATGCAGAGAAGTAATTTTCTAAAATTTCCCCAATTACAATCTTCTCTACGCGACTGAACAGATATCTCTATGCAACATGGTAAAGCCTCAATTTTTTTGAATGGTGACGTGATATACCTTCGACTTCACAGAAGTTTATGTAATAAAGTATCACTACTTAAAACTTAAAGGAACAAAAATGAAAATCTCTCTGGTGACAAAAGTTGATACCTGTGCTAAAGTGATATTGCATATAATCGCTGTGTTTGCGTTTCCACCGAGTGCCGGTTGCAAAATACGAGTAAGTTTGCTGTCACGATAGGGGACATGGCTCCTGCAACATATATCAAATGAGAATCATGCATCCAGGAAAAGTCCTTTTACGCAGCAAGGGGGGGTGGGGGGGAACACTCACACACCTACCCTTGACTCTCAGCGCCTTCACTTAATTTTTTAATGACAGTTCCCAGTGTCATCAAGCTTTTATTAATGTGGGAACCCTCTTTAAGGCGAATACCCTCGGCACCAGTTTTTGCAGCACGCTCTGAACCAGCAAGGTCCACTAAATTCTGCAATCATTTAGCACAATTAGGAAAAGATTAAGGAATGCCTGTGAAAGAAAATTTCAGAAAATGGAATTTAAAGATGATTTTTTTATACTTTCAGCGAATTCAGGTTTGAAATTTGAAACTATAAAATGCTAAAGTTACATTAAAAACATAATTATGATATTGCAACATGATAAAATTTATAGTTTATGTTCAACCAAATTGGCAACTACAAATATTTATCTCGTTTATAAATATATTACCAAAAATATTTCTAACAACTTTTAAACTAAGATCCAATATCTAAATCTGCTAGTAAATACGCATGTGATAACACTAAAAACATGAAATACAACTTTGTTTTTTATCAAAACCAGTGTTTAGAAATTTATGTTTCAAGACCACTAACCTAATTCATGCTTGACTTTCCGTTGATATGGTGAAAAGTTACAGAATACCAAAACTATGAGACTAACATCCAACCCAAAGGCTCTTGAAATGACAATCCACTCGAGCCAACAAAACATGTAGAAAAATTTCTCCACGAGAAATTATAAAACATGATTACCCCCCACCCCAAGAAAAAAAACGAATAATTAGCATTACAACACTCTACCACCTCCACCTAATCCCTAGAAGCCTATTTGTCAACAAAGAAACAAAACAAAAAAACAAAAAACAAAAATTTTGATTAATTGAATAGTTACACAGAGCAAAGTATTACAAACAAAACAAATCCTCAATTTCATTTATCTGCTAAGTGGTTTCATATTAGATGGTTATCGGTAGATTTGCATTGACCAATTTTATTTATCTACTCTACAAAATTGGTCCTTGGTCAAAGATGATATCATGTTGGTGAAGTTAGGGGAGGAGAGTGTCAAACCTCTCAAATGTCTAGCTAGGGTTTGTCTCTTACAAACTCAGTGAGTTCTTCATTTGGGCATCTTAGCAAATGCCATCCCAATAATTAAGGGATTCACCATCAAGTCGTCACAGATTGTATTTTCAATTCTTATAAACTATCGAACCAACAGTCATCAGAAAAAACATGTGGTAACTACTGTTTTCCATC
Organism: Citrullus colocynthis; assembly: GCA_031780015.1. Classification (NCBI taxonomy): domain Eukaryota; kingdom Viridiplantae; phylum Streptophyta; class Magnoliopsida; order Cucurbitales; family Cucurbitaceae; genus Citrullus; species Citrullus colocynthis. The sequence continues at coordinate 1,626,996 of QLSR01000081.1, forward strand.
TAATCATATTGAGACATTGCTTCTCCTATTCTTTCTTCAAAAACTATTCCTCTTTTACTCAACCTCAATCTCATCACCAACCTACACAGATGATATTCCTTTTTCCACATTTATTTTCCAGTCCAATCATTTTACTCCACCCACTCCCTCCCTCCCTCAAAACCCCTATTTTTCATTTATCTGTTATCACTATAACTTTGTTCTATGTATCCTCCATTTTACTACATTAACAAACTTTCCAGAAGTCCTTTCTCTTTAAAAGAAAAACTGCTCGCAGCTTTCTTCAAAATCTTCCGACCCTGCATAGGTAATATACTTCCTTCCAGAATGAGAATTATTTCTTTACCCCATTTGAAATGATTTTACACCACTTGACCACTCCACTTTTACTGATGACCTTCTCCATTCACACAGAACACAATCATCACAACTTGAATTGCTGATAAAGGAAATTATTTTCGAGTTTATATTACCCTTTTCTAACCAGCCTACAATTTCGAGCTAAATGAACAAACAGGAGAGCATCTTTCCACACTCCTTTATCAACTACGCTTCCCTTATGTCAAAAGAAAGCCAAAAAGTAGTGTGTTAAATTGAAAGGACAACGCCCCATAGCTCCAACAAGAGAGATAATGAGAGAGAGTGAGAGAGGGAGGGAGGAAGAGAGATAAGCTTTTAGCCAACAAGAGGAGATGATGGGTCGGTCGTCTAATCACAATAATAAAGTAATTGCTAAATGAATATTGGAAGCAAAAGCATGTAGAAATAATCTATTATTACAGGAACCACATACCAGAACTGAAACACGAACAGCATCACAAGAATTTCCAGTGTCTCCATCTTCAACTTTATCCCGACTCTCGATTATCTATTTGATTATTAGGTAAGACAGAGAGGGAAAAATAAAACAATAGCTGAATGACTTGCAGAATTGGAAGAAATTGAGTTTACCATGCGGAAAATAGTGTGAGATCTACTACTGTACAAATTCATATTTGTCTCTCCAATATGACGATGAGCTGAACAAATGAACAATTTATGAAAATTACTTTCACTCACTAACATATATAACAGGCAGACAAAGCCTAAAAAAACCAGAGGTATCGATTTCTAAGAGTCAGAATAGAAATGAAATTGAAATCATTTCAAGAGGTAAATAATTCTCATAATGCTCCCTATAGAACTTTTCAGTCTCAAAATCAGAGGTTTAGGATTATCAAACCAAGGGTTATGAAAAATAAAAGAAATTTGGAAATAAAGTAGAATTCGGTTGAGATCTTTAAGGAGGAAGCAACAAACGATATTCTTTTGAAAATTAAATTACATTCTCCAAATTCCATAAGATCGAGAACTTGCTCAGAAGAAGCAACAATCTCTTCCCGCAAACCAGCAACATAGATTCCCCGCTGCAAATATGGAGGAGAAAACTTAAATCAACAAAAGTACATAGAATTGTGGAGATTGAACAATAAGTTGCACCAAGTTGAAAATTAAGCACCACCTCTAAACTTTCGTGAATCTGCAGTTTTCGATGCTCAGGAACCAATAAATCATTAATTTCCTCGTTGTAGATTTCCATGTAGGACATTCGCAGAAGAAACTCTCTATCTGCATCCTTTGAACATGAAGATTTCACTTAGACATATATAGTTCAATATATTAGATGAGCAAGGAGTTGGGTCAAACTCAAGCACGATGCTTCATTTGATTGACCATTGTTGTTTTTCTTTCTCCTGGCTATAACAATATACAGTTTAAATTTTCGTTTTAACGGTCCAAATAAGGTAAAACCCATGTTCCATTTATTCCATTTGAATATTAAACAAGCTCCACAAGTCTAGTAGTTTTCTCGTATACTTTAAAATGCAAAAACCAAAATAAAAGAAAGAACAAGAAGAGGAAGGTGCTCTTCGTGTAGCCTAGTCGTGATCAAGGATAGCAATGGAATAATTTTAGAAATACCTGATGTATAACATCAAACAAATTGTTCACAGCAAGAGGAATGATCCCAGGTTCAGTGGGTGAGCCTCGCATTGTATGAGTTTTCCCACTGTTAGTTTGCCCATAAGCAAAAACAGTCCCTAAATTATGGACAACAACAACACAAAATAGAGATATTCGAGTACTCAGCCAAATATTACTAGCACATAAATCAATCCAAAACATCAACTATTTCCATCGACAATACCATTGAATCCACGAACTGCGGAGGCAACAATTTCTTTGGTGCGAGCTTGATAGACTTCGAAAGTCTTACAATCTTCACCGAAAACTCGGTCTGCAAGCGAGAAAGAAAGCAAAATTGGAAGGGAAGGAAGTAAGAAAAACAGCTAGGAGGGCAAAATTAGGGAGAAATACAGAACTGTATGAAGAGAAATGAGTAGAAACATGCCAAATTCGAACTTGTTAGGGTAATTAGGAATGAAAATGGAGTTGCCGGAGATTTTCCACGGGCTCGTCTTGGCGTCCGCCGGTGAGAGTGGCCTTGCTCGGACGGTTACATGAATCCTCTCCATTTTTTGTTCTTCTTCACTCTGGATTTCAGAGAGAGATAGAGAGAAGAGGTTGAATTTTTTTCTTCGAAGCTCAGCTGTGGATGTTTTTCTCCTTCTTGGGTTTTTGTTTTCCCGCCCTCCTCGTTTTACAAAATTAAAATATCATTGCTTTTCCTTCGATTTTATTCATTCTGCTCCCACTAAATCTTAAATTTGTTTGAATACTAATAATAATTATATATATAGAAAATTATTATAAATGAAAAAAAAAACTATTTTTAAATATAGAAATATGAAAAAAAATATTTACAAATATAACAAATTTTCACTATCTATCTACAATTGACTTTGATAGACTACTATATGTGTCTATCATTGATAGACAGACACATATAGTATAATAAATTGTGATATTTTGCTATTATATGTAAATATTTTCAGCAGTTTCATTATTTAAAATAATTTCTCATATATGGGCTTATAAATTGTGTGAATATATTTTCAAATTTTATAGGTTAAAATATCATTTTGGTTTTTGTACTTTAAATTTTGTTCAATTTTAATCTATGTAATTTCAATCAAACTTAAGTTTGTATCTCAATTTTTTTTAAGTAAAATGACTAAAATCAGATATTTGAAAGTATAAGGATCGATATGAAGTTAAATGCAAAGTACAAAGACCAATATGATATTTTAGCCAAATTAAAGTGTCACTTTTATGGCTAATAATTAAGTCTATAACAACATTTTTAAAGAGTTGTAAATATATCAAAATCTAACACGACCAACTTGAAATTGGTGGAGTGGGTTATTATAGTTCACTCTATGATTGAGACACCAGTTATAATAGTTGAAAACCAATTAACTACAGTATTATTTCAAATTACTCTTTAACAATTTACTATCGTGTTTAATATTTGTTAGAGTTCACTATTCTCTACTCAGCCTCTCTTTCCCTCCTTGATAGAGTGTTTTCTATTTCCTACCCATACTAAAATAGTCTACACCCCAAATACATAATATTAAAATAGTCTCCACCTCAAACACAGACTATTTATAACCTATAGACTACTATAACTCACATACTATAATAATTCACTCAACGCCCCCACGCTTTCTAATAAACTCTAAGAGTCTGATCTAAATTTTGCTATAACTGCAAATTCTTTTGCACTGTATACTTTGGATCTGGTTCTTATATTTGCAATTGTCCCCTTAACAAAATGATTAAACCATAAGTATAGTCCTTTAACTTTTAGGTTTGTGTTTATTTCGTTTTAAACTTTCAAAAGTGTCTAGTAGATATTTGAACCTTTAACTTTATGTCAAATAGGCGCTACACCTTAAAAAGTGTCTATTAGATTATTAAACTTTCAATCTTGTGTCTATTAAGTTCGTAAACTTTAAAAAAAATGTTCAATAGATTCTTAAACTTTCAATTTTGTTTTCAATAAATCCCTATAATTTTTAACTTTGTATCTAATAGGTTCTTAACCTATTTAATATATGTGTTTAAATTCACGTATCTACTAAACATAAAATTTAAACTTGAGGATACCATTAGACACAAAATTCGATTTAATATCTAATTGATGGCATGGATACTTTTTGTTACATTTGTATAGTATTTTATCAATGATAAACCTAATAGCAATTGAACTTGCAAACAAACACTGATAGTAACGAAAAATTAAACACCAAAAATTTACCATTTTTAATATGTTTGATATAGTAAATTGAGGATGACTCGATAACAAAACAATGAATGTGCAAACCATCATAGGTAGAAAACAATTTCGCCTATCACTTATATAACATTTTTAATTATATTGATGTGATCATGTATCAACGATAAACTACATTCTTAATTATTATTATTATTATTAATTTATTAATTTATTATTATTATTATTTTGCATTTAAAGACATTTTGTAGGCACTTAGAAAGTCAGTCTCTCACAATCATGGATGGAAAATGAATGTTAAATACTACTTATATACCATACATGTATGGTGTATTCTCTTAGGGAAGATGTATCAATAATAGACCTATAAAACAAATGAGTATACAATAAGTATTTATTGAAAACCAAATAAAAATCACTCATGCACCTTTTATTTTTATTATATTGATGTGACACATCGGTGATAAATCTAATTACAAATAAACATATGCTAAAGATTTACTATTTTTAATTTATTAATATAGCGAATCAATAATAAATTACATAATACATACTAAATGAAAATAGATAATCGTTGGTAGAAAACAATTTTACATATAATTGATTTTTAATTCTACAATCAAGCTCACCATTCCAACCTATGTCATGAGTTAAAAAAAAAAATTGAGTGTTCGACAATTACTCAAAATAGATTTCGAATTGTATTTTAAACTCTTTGTATCAAAAGAGTTTAAATAAAAGTAAGTCTTTTTTTCTTAAGAAAAAAAAAAACATATTTTTTTCAAATCAATCAAAATGGATCTTAAGTCTATTGGTCGAAAACCACAAACAACTATATTTTGTATTTTTCTAAATCACTTATTCACAATGGTAAAAAATTGCCATGAAAAACTCTTAGAGTGACTTTGCTAATAACAAAAATGTGGGAACCCAAATGTCTTTAGGAGATCCATCAAAGTAGTATTCACTTCTTTAAAAACTACAAAGTTTGTAAAAGCACAAACCTTATAATATTCACTGGATGTAAACATTTGATAGAACAAATATATTAATTGTTTGAGCTGACTTGAGAATGAACCACCAACTTTAATTTATTTATTTTGCATCACATCTGCCATCTTTTCTCAACAAACTCCCTTTGGATTTGAAGTCTCATTTTTTCAAAGTAGATTAAGACATATAATTGATGGATCAAGACTAGATAGAAATAAGAAATTGTCTTTATTAAAAGATTCCTTTTCAATGGTTTGCTTTGTGGAAACACTCCAAACACATCTAACACAAACTTAGAAATATATTTGTAAAAGTCCATATTACCATTTTTTACCTTCAAATTTCAGTTTCATCAAGGGTAATATGGACTTTTACAAATGTTAAACATGAGTAAATGAATGTTACTTTCCTAATAGGTTTCATGGGAAAATTTGAAACATAGGGCGTTTTCAATAAATCATGAAATATATTTCTAATAAAAATTTGATTAGATTTTTTTTTTTTTTTTGAAGTATTAGGGTTGGATTTGTGTTGAAATTATTAGATCTTAAAGATTTGTGTTTTGGCAAGTCTAGCTCAACTAGCATATGAATGTATTTGTAACCAAGAGGCAAGTGATTTGAATTCTTCTACCATACTGTACTCATAGTTTTTTTTTTTTTAAAAAATTGTATTCTAAAACGATCTCGTGCATTAATTAATATTTTTTTAATCTAACAAATATTAATTTTTGTTAGAATTAGTAGGTGAATTTAGCTGAAATTTTTTGTTAGAATTTATAATAGATTGTGGTGAATGTGTTTGATTGGTAATATAACCTAAAAACAAAATTTTAAAAAAATGTGAAATTTAATGAAAATAATAATTGTATTTCATATTTTTCATTGTTTTTTTATATGTGTTTTAGTATAAAAAAAATCCCAATTATAATTAAATATTTATTCAAAATGTCATTACAATCTTCACGATATTTTAAAATACACTTCAAAAGCTATTTTAAATGGTCGTTAAATATTCTAATTTTTTCTAAAATGATTTATTTTTTAAATTAAACAGATGTATTCCAAACACACTTTTAAAATATTTAGTATTTGGTGTAATTTTTTCTCGAATTGGACTATCTCTCTAACTACTCAAGACTTGTGTGTAAATCATTGCCCTTGAGACTTTACGAAGGAGTTTTTTTTTTGTTTTTTTTTTATTTAAAAAAATGTTATTATTATTCGCCAATTTTCTTCAAATTTCTTTAATAATCAAAAGCTAGAAATGTAATTTTTATCATAAAGGTCTAGAAACAAAACATTTGTGTATTAATATTTGAATTGAAGAAATGTAGATATGGGAAACACTTGCATATGCTGCTTAAAATCTCCTGCCCTTTTCGCTGCTTTGGTGGCTTCTTCCACTCCAAAAGTTACTCTTATGCACCATCAACACAAGCGACTTTTTTTTTTTTTTTTTTTTTTTTTTTTTTTAAGTGAAATTTTGAAAATGTCAAAAAATTAAATGCATATGTCACACAAGACGTTCTATCACAATCAGAGACAACAACGTAGAACAACCAATAAATCAAGAATAAGCACACGATAATTGATAATCCAGTTCGATGTAAATCACCTACATCCGGGTGCACTGTGCTTGGAAAAGATAATTCACTAATATATATAAGTAAAATAATTACAACGTTGTACTTGTTTATAAATAACGATTATTACAATCACACATGTAGAGTCTAACTTAACTAATCACATAGGCTCCCTCTTAGGGGCCGTTTGGTTTAAGGTTTCGTAGATACTCAAGAATTAAGGATGCATGGGAATAATAAGTCTGAAAATCAAGGATGACTGTGTTTGGTTATGCATGGAATTGTTATCAAGATTTTATGGAAATAAATTATGTTTAAATTCAATTCGTAAAATTAATCATAAAATTTTAATAGATTAATTGATGAACAATAAATTCAATTCAAAATTTTGAGAAAAATTCATCATTTAACAATTGAATAATCATATTAATTAAATTGTTAATTACAAGTATTTGTAAAATGAGTAATTTATAACTGAAATATTTGATTACATAATTTGATGGATCAATTTGATGGATTTATATAATTATGATGTATTCATTAATAAAATAATTAATGAATTTTAATTAATAAATGATAAACCAATTATAATTATTTAAAAAATAAATTCTTATTATATTAATCATAAATCCTTAACAAACTACAAATATAATTAAGTAATTAATAGATAATTTTATTGCATCAGTTCTTTACAGATTATTGAAAAATAAGTATGGAGATATGATTGGGAAATTCATTAGGCTCCTCTGTTTGTTTGACCTAGCTTGCCACTACTATTGCCATTTTGGTAGATACAATAAATTTATGTAGCATGGAATTGACCGACAAAATTCCATTTGCTAAAGGTCAAACCCACCAAAATTGAAACACAATACGGACAACATCTCTAAGCTTTCACTTTTGTTTTGATACGGATATTCTAACCATGTATTTAACTTTATAAACAACAATATGTTTGTGTTTGTGAATATATATATTTCATATTTTTCTATTTACTTTTATTGAAAAAACAAGTATATATATAATTTTAGAAAGTTCGTATTTTTTTTTTATATAGAAAAAGTAGAAAACTAGTTTTGTTTTTTTAGTTAAACAGGTGAGTATGTACAAAATTCAACCTCTAACTTTTTAATAAAAAAGATACATCTTGACGTGTTGAGTCAAACATGTGAGTATGTTCAAGATTCAACCTTTAATTTTTTAGTAAAAAATATACATCTTAACGTGTTGAGCCTGCTTGGGATTAATTTAAAAACTAAATGTTTTTAAAAAATTTATTTTCATTTAAACACTTTTGATAAGAATTGTTTAAATTTAAAACATTAATGACTTTTAAAATTCATTTTGTGTGGTTGTCAAACATTTATATTTTTTTCAAAATGACTTATTTTCTAAATTAAATACTTAAAAATATATTCCAAACACATTTTAAATTAATAAAAACTTTTAAGCAACAGATGTCAAAGAAACAGATTTTCACAAAGAAAAACCAGAAAAAAAAAGATTTTAAACCAAATAAATTACAAGTAAATTAAAGAAGAGAAAAGTCGAATTTGCGGAGAGACTTGAGCCAACATTTTACCTCAATTTTTTGCCATGCATGGTCAGTAAAATGCCATTAATGGCATTGAATGCGCACCAATTAAATTCAACTATTTATTAATCTCACATTACAAGTAAATCAAACTTTCACCTCTTAAATCGTTCATGACAGCAAAAATGAGTTTAGCTCAACTAAGATATAATATGTATTAGTAACTAAAATGTATGTGGTTCGAATCCTTCACTCGTCCTATTGTACTATTGTATTAAGTAAAATATCATTAGTTGCTACCTAACAGATAAAAGTTGTTTTTTTATAAATAATAATAATATAATAAAAGTTGTGTTTTAGTTGGGTAGTCAAAGTGAAATTAACACGACCTTCTTTTTTAAAGGTTAAAAATTTAACAAAAGTTGTTCTTTAATTGGGTACCTAACATGTTATACTAAAAAAGAATAAAAGAAAAAGAAATATAGGTGGGAGTAGCTTTGATAGAAAATTCAATTCACATAAATGTCTATTATTAGATTTGTTTTTTCTTCTCAAAACAGTGTCCCTTAAGAATCTAAAGGGACAGATAATGAAGTTTACAATATTACACCTAATAAAAAATGGCAAAATATGTTTATTTTATTTTTTCATTTATTTTTGAGTTAAATAATAATTTTTACGAATTATTTGAATCTCTAATCTCTTCTAAATGGGCAGTACGTATTTTATTTTAATTTTAACCTAATATTTTTAAAAAATAGAAATATACTCATATTTTACACAATCAAGCTAGCTACCATCCAAATTTCCTAAAAGTTATTTTGAAAATAGAAATGCATATTGTTACTAATATATATTTTAAATTATTATACCATCCAAATTTCTTTATATCTCTTTCAAATAGTTTTTGTGATTAACAAGATTCTGACCAATTGATAATAATGCTAATTTGTCTTATATGATGGATCGGGCCATTGAGAATCTGTGCCATTTCCATGCTAAAAAATTTATACTAAAAGAGTTGAAATTATAATTTGCTCAAAAAAAAAAAAAAAAAACCATATTTACTTTATTTGATCTTAAACTTCCCAAATTTATTATTCTTTTTTATCATAATTTTATATTAAAAATAAACAAAATTCTAACCTTCCTATTCAAATTTATAAAATTATTTAATAGATACTAAGGTAACATACACATATATTCTGTCTATTTTTTTTTTCAACGATTAGCCATTTACANATAGCAAATTGAATCATTACTAATTAGTATTTTATTAATTTCAAATAGGGATGCGATTAAGCTCAATTAAGTGAATCAAGACATTTCGAGAGGCTTAGTGGGTTATGAATTGACTCATTCCTATGTAGAAAATGAAGACAAAATATTTATATATTTCCAAACCTCCAACCCCACCTACCTAATCAATCGATTCCTTTGCTTTCACCCCTTTCAAGTTCATGTTTCCTTTTGCATACCCAAAATAAAGAGAGAAAAAAAAAAAAAAAAACCCCAACTTTGAATGGCTGCAACAATGGCGAATCTCGGCGAGCCGCGACAACGGAGCTGACCACGGGCGCTGGTTTGGTTCTTTTCCTTCTCCTTCTTTCGATGGTACAAAACCATCGAGTGCGAAACGCTATTATTCAGACGTTTCCACTCTTGTCGTGTCCTTGCAGGAAAGAGGTTTCTTCGGTAACATAAGATTCAATTGTAAGAAGAATCATACGGTTAATTCTTGTTTGATCTGCAAAATCTCGGTATCGTCTTTCTTTGGTCAGATTTTTTCGTCGACGATTGACATAGAAAGCAAGAGAACCCTATGATCAATATTTTGATGGTCAATTATTGCAGCCTAAGTTCAGTGATGGTTTTACTTGTGTGGACAGCTTCTTTGCTTCTGTTGCCTTTGGTGGTGCCGCCGCTTCCTCCGCCACCGTTGGCGGTTCTCAGCTTGCCGGTTTTGATATTGGCTGTTTTGTTATTGTTGGCTTTCTCTTCTCCCCGTCGGATACCCAACACTGCCATGATAATTTGCTGCTGAGGTGATGCAATAATCCGTATATTTTGAATATACATTGTTGATATATTATATTAACCATGCAGAGAGAACGAATATTGTACGTATCTTCAAAAGTTTCTCTCTTCTCTTTTTAATATGCTTGTGTTTTTTTTTGTATATATAAATTTTGAAATTTTTGGATGAACAATAGCTTTATTTTGGGGTGAAATATCTGATTATGTTAGATTAACTTAAGTTTGGTTGATAATTTAATTTTTAATTTTTAATTTTTGAAATTTTTGAAATTTAGGTTTGTTTTTTAATGGAAGAAACAAATGAATTTTTAGTCAAATTCTAAAAATAAATAATTTTTTTTACAAAATATTTTATTTTATATTTTAAATTTAGATTAGTTTTTTAAAACATTAATAAAAAAGTTGGATATATATATATATATATATAAGAAACTTATAACTTGAGTAGGGTTTATAAGTTTGATTTTTAAAAATCATAAAAAAGCATAAATTTAAAAGAAATCAAATAATTATTATAGCTTAGATATTGAGATTGTGTGTCAAACAAGAACAATAATTGTTAGTGGTTAGGTACATTTATAATTAGTTTTATTCTCCATCTTTTATTGGTGAGAAAAATTATTTTGGAAATTAGAACAATATAATTGATGATTTTACTTATTTTCAATTGCTAAACAAACACAGGTCAATTAACATATATATAGTGATCAAATTTTCAAAAAGAAAGAAAAAAAAAATCTTATGTTTGAGATGATTATTGTAACGACCCGACTAACACAATCTAATCGGCCCATTACTCAATGCATGCAAGTTTTAAGAAAGACACTATGCTGAATAGTAAGAAAGAAATAATGCTTCTCATAGAAATTTCTGTTTATATAAACTTAAGAAAAAAAACAATGCATAAACATAAAAAGGAAATCTTGGTTCGGGGTACCCCTAATAAAAATCAATAAAATTTCATGAACAGAAATCCACATATCAAATAAAAGACAAGCCTCAAAACAAATTTGACAATTGGACAAAACTCATTAAAACATGCAATACTAAGCGGAAGCTACTACAGGTCCCGTGAAACCATCAAGGATTCCTCTTGTCATTTGCCAGCAAGTTCTTTCCTTTACCTGAAAAAAATATAAGATATAAGATGAAAGGATGAGTAATTATATTACTCAGTAAGTGACCCCACTACCGGAGCCGGGCTAGGCACCTAAGTCCTTTAAGTGCATCAACCATAAGACATGCATATCTGACATACTTTTATAGGGAGCTGGTTTTACTCACCCTACAGTTGGTTTTGGATGTCCACAAACCTCTGGAGCCCCGAAGGAACTCTTACCTCTGGTGATCCCGAATGAACACAAACCTTTGGTGTACTCGAAGGAGCACAACCTCTAGTGAACCCGAAGGAACACAAACCTTTAGTGAACCCGAAGGAACACATTCTCTAGTGACCCCAAAGGACCACAACCTCTAGTGAACCCGAAGGACCATATCCTCTAGTGACCTTGAAGGACCACAACCTCTAGTGAACATCCAACCAACGTAGGGGAGTTACCACTACCCATCATACATGCTCAATCAAATTCGCACTCCTTCCATTCCATGAATTCATACATTAACAGTATTGTTCATAAACATCTCATAGTATCATTATCATTCACATACATCCTTTAGACATGGGAATTTCATACAAGCATGCTATATCACATGCTATATCACATGGGCTTAGAAATTCTACTACATCATGGCAACTAAACATATGAGAAAGGGCAGTTCAGGTAGTAAGACCACTTACCTGAGGGTTGATCCATTAAATTATCCACACGACAGTTCTTGCAAAATTCCTGGACAACTGTGAATAGAATTCCCCAACTTAAGTTAGTCCACAAGCCTAGTCTATCATAAGCGAACTTTTTGTTCGAGAGAGTCCTAGCCTAGTCTATCATAAGCGAATTTTTTGTTCGAGAGAGTCCTTACCCAAACGTGACCAACTCGTAGCTTCCTCTGACCCTACGAACTAAAACAATCGCCGGCTACCTATTAAGATGTACCAAATAAATTCGAAATTCCAGATTATTCATCAAAATATTCAACTAACCCCAATCGAGTTTGATATACTCACTTAGGAGGGTACTGATCTGGGCGGGCGAGCAAGAAACCGCAACCGGGAACACGTTTCCGAGCTAGAGCAAAAAGCTGGGCGAAGGAGGGCGTGAGACGCAGAGAGCTTACGGAGGCAAGAGTGCGTGAGATGTAGAGAGCTTACGGCGGCAGGAGTGCGTGAGACGCAGAGTGCTTGCGGGAGCGGGAGTGCGGGACCGTTACTTTGGTCGTGAGACAAGCGATGGAGATTGAGGGAGGTGGTTGCAGAGAAGGAGAGAGATGGTGGCAGAGAGGGAGAACGGAATAGGAGGGAGGCTGCCAAATTTATTACTTCAACCGAATAAAATAAAATCTCCTATAAAATAAAATCTCCTTCAATTACTCCAATCCTATAAAATCTCCTATAAAATGAAATCTCCTTCAACTACTCCAATCCTATAAAATCTCCTATAAAATAAAATCTCCTTCAATTACTCCAATCCTACCAAATTTATTCACTTTATTTTACTTGCCCAAAATGAAATTATCTTTTACCAAATCCCAAAAATTTCCTTTAACTATAATTTTCTAAATAAATGCATAAATACATATAAATAACTATACTTTCCCTTTCATACATAATAATTTAAATTAATTTACTAGGAGGATCTACCTCAACGATTTGGGGTTGTTACAATTATAGAACACTCTCAGATTGTGGCAATTTTCATTCAATAATTTCTTTGTTTTTGAGTTGATGTTCTAGAAAAAATTGAATGTTGATTAAATATAATTACTAATTTATGTGGGGTTCTAATTGTCATTATATTGTAATTGTTTCTTGAGTACTATTTTTTTTCTATTGTTTTTAAACAATTAAGGATATTAAACATCTTGAATTGTGATGAGGGTTGTGACTGGTGCCCACGTGGGTTTCTTATATAAAAAAATTCGATTTTTTTTAAAAAAATTTTAATTCTCTTTTATTTAATTTCAATTAGAGTTCACTCTTATCCTTTTCTTTCTCAAATTCAAACTATACAAATTTTAAATATTTTATCAATTTAATAAATAATAATAAAAAAGAAAATTATATAAATTGTGAGAAGGATACAAAAATTCAAAATGTATAAACAAATTGAAAAATAAACCAAATCAAATTGAATCAAACCAAATTTGATAATAAAAGATAGATTTGAATGGATATTGGTGGATAAAATAAGGAAGATACGATTTTTTTTTTTTTAAATCAAGAATCACGGAAAATGATGGTTGAAACCGTGACTTCACATTACAATTATACTGTATGTGTAAATGTACATTAGTTAATTACCAGAACATACCAATATTGGTGGAGAAAAATCAAGAAGATATAATATTATGCAATCAAGAATCACGAAAGATAATGCTTAAAACCTCATAATTAACTTCACATTACAACTAATATTGTTTTATGTAAATGCAGATTAGTTAAATCTTATGTTTTCATATTACTATTACACTGTAGGTGTAAATATATATTAGGTCAATTACCATAACCTATCAAGGACAAATTGAAAATACGGATAAAACAGATATGTGCATAACACATGTTTTGTCAAAATTTTGATAGAATTCATAATTTTATCAAATCTCCCAAAGAATCTCAAATCTTACTATATACTTTAATTTTCCTTAAAATTATGTTTGAAAAAGAAGTAAAATTAATAAATTTGAAAATTAAGAGATCCAAATGCAATTAAAATTTCATAACAAAAAATATAATACTTATTCTGGTGGGCTCTACTTTAGTAATATTTTTTAAATGGAGGATCTGATTCATGAAAAGAAATTTGGTGCTTGCTCACTTTAATTTTAGTGACTATCGATTAAATTACACTTCCTTTAGGTAGTTGTCCTTAAAATATTCAAACTTGGTTTGATATCCCCTTTTATACACTATGTTGGTTGAAAAAGTTGTAATTTCTTAAATTGTTCAAACCATCACTAATATCTTTGTTTTTCTTTGACAACAATATGTAAGTTGGTGGGAGATTCAAACCTCTGATTTTGAGATTAAAATACTAACACTACGTAACAGTTGAATTATGCTCATTTTGAAACTTTGACGTTGTTTTTTTATGTTTTAGTCTAGTTTACTATTGTATTTACTTCTCTTCTTTATTTCGTTGACACTTGTCCTTTTAGTTGTTTAAATGCGGTTGTTATTTTGCTTCATTTATGAAATATGGAAAGCATTTTAGCTCCTCCCTCCATTAACCCAAACGCAATAGCTCCATCACGTTCTTCTCCCACATTAAGCTGGATGAACCAATTAGGATAAGAATGGTCTGGATAAGTATATAAGATAAAGACATGGGCAGTCAGATTATGCACCACCCTATTACAGTTTCTAGAGCAAAACTAAGCCACTTTCTTTCTTGGTTTCATCATCTCGGGAGTCCTTTTAAGAAAAAAGCTTTTAATTTTTATGGAGCAATCTTAAATCGATCTATTTTTTTTTAACAACATGTGAAGTGAGAAAATCAAATTTCTATCTTAAAGTTGATATAGCATATAAACTTGATGCCAGTTGAATTATATTGATCGAAGTTGGTCTCTTTAAACCTAAAATGACAAAGACATCTAAGATTCGTTAAAGAAATTTATTTTGCAAGAGTATAATGTATATCATGAGAAAAATATTGTAATGGTAGAGTAGTATAGTTTTGTTTGTTCTCAGAGATTGTTTTCAACCTATAATAATTCATCGGATAAGAGAGTTTTTCTTCTTAGTTTGTTTAAAAGATTCATTTAACCAAATAGAAATAATAAAATAACAATCCTCTCTAATTAAAAATTTTGATTTATTATTTTTATATACACAAATCAAATTATATTAGTTTGTGACTCTACTGATTAAGACATACATCTTCGACAAATAGATAAAAGGTTCAAATCTCTATTCATATTAACCAACTCAATATATATTTTGTTTCTTTTGTGTGATAAGAGTAATATATATAGTTTTTCAATTTTTTATGGATATAATTTGGGAAATTATCTTAAATGACAACTAGCGAAAATATTTACAACTAATAACAAAATACACAGTTTCGCGATAGATAATAAAATTTTGTTATATTTGTAAATATTTTGATTCATTTTGTTATATTCGAAAAAAAGCTCATATAATTTTGTATAAACCATTTTTTTTTTTTTTTGAAAAGATGGTTCCCATATTAAAAAATGATTTTTTTTTGTTAGTTTTAAAAAAGTTTGTAATTTTTTGGTTGTTTCCCTCTTCTTTTTATTCTGTATGCCCTCATTATTATAAACTTATAATGATCTTTCCATTTTACATAAATAGTAAGTACATTTCACTTCATCTCTCATGGTGAAACAGCCAACATTTAGTTAATGAGTTTAGTCCTTGTAAATTATTGGTTAAATTAAATTTAACCCCTACCATCTGAAAAAAAAAATATTATAATTTAGTCCCTATATTTTATAATTAGAATGTAGTTATTATTTATGAAAATTTTATCAAATCACATGAACTACTTAAATTATGAAAATTTGTCAAACTATAGAGACTAAAGTCTAACATTTAAAACAATAAAAACTATCTTCTAATTTTTTTTAAATCATAGGGATCAAATAATTTGTAATTTAACCTAAATTTTTATATGCATATGATATTACTGAAGATGCATGAATAAGTTCCTTTATATGTCAAATTTAGACTGTTTAACTCGAGTGGGAGACAACATCTTTATAAATTCAGAGTACAACTTAAATGGGATTTTAAAGACAACATATATTCCAATTCCATAACCATTTTCCATTTTGAGAATGCCCTTTTAAGTCTATACAAAAAAGAAGAAAAAAAAAAAAAAAAAAAGCCTTTTAAGGCTGCAGTGAGCAATTACGGAGGGTATATATCCTAATTATATAATAAGATGATTTTTTATTGTTAACAAGAGCATAGTTCAACCATATAATACAATATGTATCTTCGATTTCAAGATCAAAAGTCTATAATTCTACCTTACATATTATAAAATTTAGACAGCTAGCACAATTATATGACAGCCTAATTGAACAAAATTACAAATCTATTGGTATATATAAGTATTCAGTGGCAAATAGGGAAGAAGCACGAAAAAACAAACTCAATTTTTAAAAACAAAAAACCCAATAGTGTATATATGAAACGAAAAAGTCACACAAAAAATTATTTAGCTTTGACACTTTAAGCGTTTGAGGCTCAATTTGAAATAGGTTGATTGAATTATAATTATCTATTTATGTAAGGGTCATTTAAATCTACTATTTTGCTAAGGTAGTACTCTTTTATAATTTAATAGTAAAAATAACAAACTTTCTCCTTTCCAATATTTGTAATGACTCCACGGTGGGCAACCTACTCCATTGAAAGCCACCTCTCAATGCCCACAATTTTTGCAACGACCACCCTCTAGCGATTAGCTTTTACTACTATTTCGGGTGGTCAACTCCAACGATTACAGCCTTAGGCAACCACACCTATGCAACCGACTCCGGTAACTAGTTCATAGTGTTTAATAATTCTCTTTTATAGTAATTTGACCGTGTTAGAAATATTTTGGGTCGTACAGTAAAAATTAGACAAACTTGTGTATAAAAATCCTTTTGAGAAAATGTAATCAAACACCTGATTGTTTTTTTTTTTTTAAATAGATTTTATAAATGTGTTCAAAATGAAGTTGATTTTTTGAAAAACATTTTTTCCTAGCCGATCTAAAAATGCCCAAATATATAACTTATTTCATGGTCTTACCAAAAGTTTGAAGCAAGAAAATTGTGTATATATGAAACAAAAAGTCCTACATAAAATTGAACTAGAGAATAACAGATAAGAATCTTTCGAGGAATTTTTTACAACGCTTTATACATTTTAGTTCAATTCATAATATAATAACTTATTTTAATTTTCTTAAAAAAAACTTACTTTAGTACTGCGAGCTTGTCCTCGAAAAACACGTTTGATCAACCGTTCTTCTTGAGCTACTTTTGAACGATAACCTACCACCATTTTTTTAATCGTGTATATCTAAGTTGACAATATATTTTGTATGTCATCGTGATGATGACTTATACTCGACAACTTCACTCCTAGATATACATTTTTGTACAATATTAAAAAGTCAGAGAATTGGTTGCATTTGTGCACCTCTAAATATGGAGTTTTCTTACTTAATCAATGATATGAATTTTTAGTTTAATCTCACATATTTTATGCATCTTCAACATTATTGGTACATCTCCAAAATGACCAAATAGACAAAGAATAACATTATAACTTGAAATCAAACAAATGTTTAAAAATTGGTGGGGCAATTTTTTTTAATGTCTATTTACAAAATATAATATCAAGGTACTAGTACTTGTATAATACTATAAAAAGAACGAAAACAACCCTTAACCCTAAACCTATAAATAGCTGCATGTTAAACAAATCAACAATCCGAACACATAAACAGTACTAAACTCGGACTAAAATAATATGCACTATCCCAAACACAAACTCCTTGAACCCACACTAAAATAGTTTGCACTCTAAACACAGACAATCGAAACCTATATTAAAATAGTTTGCAGTACCCCAAACGTAGACGGTTCAACTATACATACTATTATAACCACACATATTATAATAATCATCTGCTATTATAACCAATAATGCGTCAAACAACCCTTGAAATTTTAGACTAAAAGGGATATTATTACCTAAATTTCAAAACATACTTTAAACATGTATTGTCATATTTAAAATCTAACCATATTAATTTCTTTTATTAAATTGATCATTGATTATATAAGGGTTTGTTTGTTACTGTTTTTTAATACACCTAAAAAGGTAACCTATTAGTAACTAAAAGGAAAGAGTTTAAAGTTAAGTAATCTTTTTTCTTAAAATTTTTATTTTGTTTCTTCTTTTTAGTACAAGTTATCATTTTTGTTAGCATATCAAATGGTCACATAATAATTATGATAATGATGAGTTTATGATAACAATGCATGGAATACCTTCTCTCTTGCATCAAAATCACTGCCTTTTCTTCCTTGGAGTGGAAGACAATGAGTGGGAGACAAGATTTGCACAAAATTTAGAAAATAATCTAAAGCATGAAGAGCTAAATAATTAACAAACTACCTTTCTTTTTTTAGAATATTCTTCTTTAGGGCTATTAATTAACATCCCATGACTACATACAAATAAACCTATTACAATTACATTAAAAATTAAAAAAAATAAACCCTATTTATTATAAGGGACATAGCCAAGAAAATATGAATGTAACATATTAAGTTAGTTTTGTTTAGGTATTGGAATTTGGATTTGACACTTAAATGACTTCAACATTTTTCTTTGACTTGAAAACATCGTTTTTATTTGTCTTGAACTACTTTTAAAGTCAATGAAGACTTTCTTCACAAACTAACACATATTCCTTTTGGCATTCTTTGAACTCACATGTTTTCTAAGAAAAACGCAGGAGGTTACCCAACATAAGATTGCTCCACCAAACACAATTAATGCTTTGGAGTTCATATATGATTGAGCCACATAAAAAAGAAGGTGTAACTTGTTGGTATAGGTAGTAACTCTCATTCATACATAAATCTCAGTTCATTTATTTAGCCCTCTTGAAGTCAAACTTCACAATATAGAGGGTGTATTTCATACCAAATTTTTATTGCAATATATATATATATATATATATATATATATATAAAAAGTTGAGGTGATGTCCAAATATAATATATGTTTGTTTCCTTACAACTTGTATACTATAGTACATTTGTTAGAAGATCATGTTCAAACCTTAGAAAAATTCTAAAAACAAAACAACTTTTTTTTTTCTAAAGTACTCTTTCACGGTTAAAATTAGGCTTTGATTTTGAAAACATTGTTAAAAGTTAATATCAAAATAAATAAATTTATAAAAAATGTTGGTTGGTCAATGAAAATTTAATACCATGCATATATTGCTATACCAAAATGTTTGATTACTATTTTGTCACAACTAACATAAATATGTATTGATGACCAAAAGTTATGTGGTTCGAATCACCTGCACCATTATATTTAAAAGATAATATTAATATTATTTAATTATAAATAAAAAATTTAGGAGTAGAAATGAAAAATTTAAAAACATAAAATGTAAAATTGAAACCAAGCACTAGTGGGTTAGAGAGGTTTAGTTTTTTGGCATAATAGTAAACAAATTATGAAAATTGAACATTGAATGTTTACGAATTAACATATCATTTTTAATTTTAAGATAAAATTGAAAGGATGAAATTATCGGCTCAAATATTAAAGTTCTTAATCAATGAATATTTGAATTATTTATTCGTCATAAGCGTAATGACAATTAAAAATACAAAATCAATAAATATCATGCAATTGCAAAATAGACAACACAAGTTTTTTATCTTTTATTTTTTATTTTATTATTATTAGATTTTTTAACATGAATGATACGATGTCCAACCTACTTTATGAAGCCAAGTAGATTAATCAATCAAAGGGTTAGCATAAAATTTGTTCATTTATCATTCTAACTGTATGATAGTTGGATGGATGGATCCATCTCACACTTCATAATATATTATATAATTATAAAAGAAAAATCTAAAATTAAAACACTCCTTTTACAAATATAAAAAATAATTTGAAAAATTTCATCACCGTACGTCCATTTTGTATAAAATCAAACCACATCCACTTCTCGAACCATTATGAAATATTTGAACATTCTCCCCACCCCAAAACATGCAATTGAGTTTTTCAACAACTTGAGTTATTATATTATGTACAGAACAAAATAGATGAGCAATAAACCAAAATGCCAACCATTTGATTCTTTAATCTAATTCATAGGATTTCAAACATCCCCTCTCATCATTTGATAAATCCCTTTGTGAAGAACCATATAAAATTTCACTAAACATAATAATGTTATTGTGGGGTTGACATTATTAATTATTCTAGTATGCATAATTATTTATTATAACTATATTATATATAATCATCACACCCATTACCTCGAAATGCCATTATCATAGTTCGCTGCAATGTTTTGTAACATTTGTCAAACTAACTGCCCAAAAAAAAAAAAAAAAATAAACAAAAAACAAAAAAAGAACCCCAAAACTCAATGTCTATGTTCTTGTAGTATTGGTTAGGAAGATTCGTCATGAAAGGACACGGCTACTACAATTTTCTTGATGACTTTGCTCAAGACCTAGTTTTTACATTTTTTAGTAAATCAATTGTGGGGATTAGGGAATCGAATCTTCAACCTCTAGAGAGGAAGGTCATGTCAATTACCGTTGAGCTAAACTCACTTTGGTACCTAGATTGAACATTAATAACGTGCCTTATGCCTTGTCTTGTAGTATAGACAATTACCTTTTTGACTTATTGTAGGAGCTACAAAATTTTTCCTACCATGAGTCCATCTTTTATAGGTTCAAATTCATCATCAGTTAAATTACAAGTTTGGTCGTTGAACTTTTAAATTTTTTCCTAATAGATTCATGATAACATAAAAATTGTGTTATCTTGCTCCGCTTAATTCAAGGTTATTACTTAGTTTTACGTATTTATTTAGTGATTTTATAGGTTTCGAGAACCTGAAAGGTAGAATAAGGAATTAGTGGCAAAATGGAGCTAAAACGGGCCAAAACAGAGTTTAATTGCATCAATCGGGAAAGAGAAGACCAAAATGACAATTTTGCCCCTACAGACATAGCGTCGAGGCGCTCTATGGTGCCATACTTGGCGCCATTTATAGAATACCTTTTTTTTGTGCAAGACACACAGTGTCGCAGTGCTCTGAAGATCTATCGGCGTGGATTCATGACAGTCATGATGGACACCAAGGATTTGTCTTGGAACATCCAAGAATCAAGAACAGAGGAAAAATAGAGAGGAAAATGGCAGAAATCAGTCAAAAATCAAACTTTGACCTAAAATCGAATAGTCTCTTTTTATATCATGGTTGGAGCGTCGCGACACTCCGAACAAGCTTTAAATTATATCATGGTCGGAGCGTCGCGACACTTCGAACAAGCTTTAAAAAAGTGTTTTTGACAAGTCTTTTTTTTTCCCAGATCAACAATAAGTGAGAGTGGAGAGATTTGAACCTTGACCTATTGGTCGAGAGCATTTGCATTAACCAATTAAGATATATTGATCAAGTTGGTTTATTTGATAATTAAATCATTAAACATTCAAATTTGTCTATGTAGTAGATGTTTAAACTTTTCATTCTATGTTATAATAGCTCAAAATTGACATATTACTTGACTTTTTTTTTTTTTTTTGGAATAAATAGATCTATTAGACATAAAACTAAATTTTGAGTCTAATAGGACCTCAAATTTTCAAATATTTTTGTGCTGATAGGTTAGTGAATGTTCAAAATTGTCGAATAAGTCAAGACCCGATAAAATACAAAGTTTGATAACCATTTCATTTTTAGTTTTCTATGTTTGAACTTTATGTTTGTTTCCTCCAAATTTCCTCATTATAATGTTCACATTTCTTGCAGAAACACGTTTCTCAGTATATGCAAGTAACTTTTTAAATTTGCTTGGATCATCTACATTATATTGTTGTGTCGCTTCAACCATATCTCAACAATATTGTCATTAAAATCATCATCTAAAACTTGTTTGTCAAGGTTGTAGTCTAAATTTGGCTCTACAATCGATGGAGAATACCTATCCAAATTTTCTCCATGCTATATTCAATTATCACAAAATCCTAAGACAGTTTTTTGAAAAAGAATTCAAATTGTCTACCAAACACATATTTGATGAACTAATCTAAATATAAATTAGAATCCAAATTGCCAATCAAACATGCCTCTAAAAATTCTCTTTTATTTCTTCAATTAAACTTTAATAAAATAGCGTATGAAAAGAAAATGATTAACAAATAACAACTAAAATGGTTTTTTTTCTTTAAATGTTAAAAAGGATTTTTGAAGAATTCAAAAACAAAGAAAAAATAGTCTTGGTCCCTGGGTCTCTTAGAGTTTTAAATTGATCATTTTAGTTCTTGAGTTTTTAAGAATAAGTTTAAAAGGCTTCTAAACTAATAAATCTATTAACTTTAAGCATAATATTAACTAGATGATGATGTGGTAGGATGAGTCCATTTTTTTTTTTTTAAACCTTTCTCCTCCTACTATTTCTCTCTAATGAGATTCTTTTTGTTAAAAATGACAATTTTTAATTTATAGTACTAAAATTAAATTGTCAAATTAGGGTACATTTACCAATTCGTAATGAAAATTGGTGAAATCATAATGAAATTAATGGATAAATTAACTGTAATGGGTCTGAATCACAAATATAATTGGATTGCTTTTGATCTCGTGCACTTATAATTATGAATTTGCCACATTTAACTGTTACTATTATTGCTTGACCCCAACGGTAATGGTAAAGGTAACAATAAATGTAGCATATTCATTATTTTCATAGTATTAGAGTAACAATATTTATATCAGTAACGATAACAATAACGGTAAATGTAGTAGATCCTACATAATTTTTAACTATAATCAGATTGAACATCTCCAGTTAATCAATCAGATTAAATATTTTGATTATAAATTTGAATGTGTGTCACAGTTCATTACAAGTACAAGTAAATAATAGCAAACGTAATCAACTAAAACCTAATTTTTAAATTAGTATTGATAGGTTATGTTGGCCTTAATGTCAAAATTGAGCGGCATGGTCATTTTTTGTAAATAAGTGATCTTCGTTTCGGGTTGAATCGTGAGACCCAGGGCGACTTTGAGATAGAGAAAATTTTCTCAGCCACCGTCGGAAAGAAGAAGACGCCGTCGTGTTCTTTGAGGTCTCGGTTTTCAGAGGCCGTTCGTCTCCAGCAGGTGTTCTATAACGCCGTGGGTCTCCGATTTGTGGGTGATTTCGGCGATTTGTCGGGGCTGTTTCCGGCGACTGGGTCTCGTTTTCAGAGGCTATAGTCCGCGCGGGCGTTGGCCGGTGGTAAATTCGGTTGTCGGCGAAGATTGCTCAAGCATTTGGGTCTCAGTCAAGAGGTGGCTTTCATTCTCTAAATTAAACGAGCTGAATATATAAACGATTGGGTTTTTTGATTTCATTACAACTCTGTATTACAACACTAGATATGTTGGTGCTTTTGTTCTCCAAATCTCCAAATTGCTTTCTGTTTTGGGCATATTAGAGTTCTCTTTTTGTGTATGAACCCTAATACAATCCATTGAATCACACAACAACATGCTTCAGCATCAAATTGTTCAGTCTCCAGCAAGATTGGGGTTGACAAATCCCAATTCTCCCTCTATTCAAAACCCTACCCCTCCCAAATTGCCCCCTTCTCAACAATCCCACCACCAAAATCAACCCAATCTCTCTTCTTCCACCCCCTCCTCCACTCTTCTCCCTCTCCTTCCTCCTCTTCCTAGAGCTCAAGCTCTTCTCCTGCAAATGGCTTCATTAGCTTCCAAGCTCTTTGAAGTCTCCCCCAACCGCTCCCTTTGGCTCACTGCATTTCGGGGTTCTCTTCCCACTTTTCTTACTTCTCAAACCCACTCCTCACCCTTTACCTCTCTTGATTCTACTCCCTCTACTTCCAAAGAAATTTTGTCACTCTTTAATGTTCTGCAGACCCAGTTGTTTGAAGCTGTTGCCGAGCTTCAGGAGATTCTTGATTTGCAAGACTCTAAGCAGAAGATTGCTTATGAGATACGGGCCAAAGATGCTGCTCTTCGTGCTTTTGCTAATAAGCTCAAGGATGCTGAGCAGGTTCTTGATGTTTTGTTTGATGATTATGCGGATTATCAGCGACCTCGACGGGTTAAAACAAAGGATGATACCGAAAACGAGTCTTTGTGTTCGACTACAACTACAGTTGCATCCCAGTTGAGATTATCTGATATATTGTCATATGCTCATAGGATAAGCTATACTACTTTTGCACCACCTGAATTTGGTGCTGGACAAGCTCCATTACGTGGGGCACTTCCCCCTGCTCCGCAAGATGAGCAAATGCGTGCGTCTCAGTTGTATAATTTTGCAAACCTTGATGTTGGCTTGCCTAAAGCAGTTGAAAGCACTGAGAAAACTATAGAGCCCATGATTGAGCCTCCAACAGATGCTAATCCTCTTTCTAATATGGCTGCTATTCAGGGTCTGCTTCCTCCAAATATTACTGTCCCATCTGGTTGGAAACCTGGAATGCCTGTTGAATTACCTAGAGATTTACCTATGCCCCCTCCTGGATGGAAGCCTGGGGACCCTGTGCCATTACCCCCAATGGACTCTCTTCCTGTTACTAGAGTTGATGAGCCACAATTGAGGCCTAATGCTCTTCCAGGATTGCAAAAACCTCCTGAGCCAATTCAAGTTAGGCATGTTCAGTTGGATATTCTTGATCAAGACGATGATAGTAGTGATTACACCAGTGATGAAGGAAGCTCTGAAGATGATGATTGAGTGGAACGGCTGCCCTAAATGTCCTCTTGTTAACAAAAGAGGTGAAGGTTTGCGTTTGCCTAGAAGCAGCAACTCTTAAAGAGTGTATAATACTTCACCGATGACCATATATGCATGAGGCCAAGCAATCTGCAAGGGGGAAGGTTACATTTCATACTTTCAAACTTACATGTTACTGATGATGTGTTTTGCATTCACAAGCAACTTGAAACACAAATCTTTTCAACCTTTTTAATTTGAAAAGCTATAACTCTCTTGGCTTAACTTCTTTTACTCATGTTTCATTTGTTTTTGAATGTGAGCTTTAATTTAACTCTCTTAGGGGGTCGGATGCATTTTAGACCTGAGTAAACAGTGTTGTAACTTTCATACCATATCGTAAAGTGCAGCATATAAGAGGGGTTCTTGAATGAATTATTGACTCAGTATTATGATTTGAAGGAAAGTGATCAGATTATTTTATGCTGGTGCCATTCAGAGTTGAATATTGTGTATTCCAAGTTCTGACCAGATTGTGTATGTTATGACTGCTTGTGAAAGAGAGTGTTTTGAAATGAAGATTGTTGTTGTGGAAGCTTTCTTCTCCTTTGGTGATGAATATGAAGATTTAAGGAAATTTTTAAAAAGCTATGACATCCTTGGCTATTTTAGAAGAAACTTCAGATTCTGAAGTCTTGAAGCAGCTGATGAGGATTTGTGAATTTTAATCAATTATGGGGTTCATTTATCAAACGTAAGAATTTATTACTCTTGAAAATGGTTGAAGAACATCTTATGGTCTTTGTTTAGACTAATTTCGCGTACGTATGTGTAGGCACGATTATTATTTCTAAGCATCACCTATTGCCCGCCGGCATTTTTTTTTAAAAGAAAAAAATTAGATTTCAGAAGTGCTTATGGGATTTTGGCAAATATTTGTCCTAAGCTTGTTTGTGTTTTGTGGGGTTGGGTTTTTTTATAAATTATTTTTCTTTTTATTCTCGATTCAAAAATAAGATGAAGGTTTTTAACTTTTGACTTTTGGGATGAATACCCAACTAGGTAAGTAATTTTGGACCAAAAACTATGTTAAATAAGAAATGGTTGAAGCCTCATTTGGTTATTATTGTTAGTTTTGAATGGAAATTGTTAAAGTTTTGTTTAAAAAAATGTCCTTAAACCTTTAAAAGTTTAAAAATACCTTTAAATTTTAAAAAAGTTCAAAAATATTTTCACCATCGTTTATAAACAGAAAAAATAACTCTAAAATTTAGAAAAAAGTTTAAAAATGCTTCTACTGTTAGAATAGTCAATTTGTTTGAAGTTTTCATGAATTAAAAAAGAACCAATTTAAAAACAAATTATATAGATATTCTCTCTTTTTTTCCCTATATAGATACTCTTATTTTTCTTCTATTTTCTAATTCTTACCTCAATTTTCTTAGCAATTAAAATTAAAATAAAAAATCTAAAGTTAAAACATAAAATCCCACAAAATTCTAAAATCAAAATCTCTCCTTAAAACATATCAAAATGATAAACCGTCAAATAAAAAAAATGTATTTGGCTATTTACATACACTCAACTACTAATGTCCAACTTTGTTAAAATTTTTAAGTCCTAAAATTTGGTGATGCTTCCATTATTATTTTTTCTTCCTATTGTAGTCCATTTACTTTAACTGAAGTACACAATTTATCTTATTTATTATTTTTGTAGGTAAACAAATCTCAAACAAATTAACCAAAGGGGAGTAACAAGATATTGAAGAAGAGAGGGAAAAACGAGGGAAAATAGAGAATAAAGATAGTACCAACGGTTTTTGTTCATATAACAGTAAGAGTATTATTTTTTTAAAAAAAGTTGAAGGTTAATTTTGAAACTTTTGAAAGTTTAGGGGTATTTTTGACATAAAACACTAACGGTTTTCATCTAAAATTAATGGTAAAGGTATTTTTTGAACTCAATTTGGAAGTTTAATGATATTTTTGACCCATAATACTAAGTTTGTATAATTTAGCTTTTAAAGTTGAAGCCAAGTTTTTGTAAACTAAAAAAAAGTGTTTTTGGTTTTAAAAAGTGATTAAGAATTCAAATGTATATTTAGGAAAGATGTAAAAATATTAAAAATTGTGAGAAAGTAAACAAAATTTTCATTTAAAAAAAAAAAAAAAAACCTATTAACGATGAGAATCCGGAGGGTGATCAAATAGGCTTAGTGAATAGAGTGTATTTTCATTAAGGGAAAGTGCATGAATCTAAATGATAACACTCATCTTTTAAACATCAACTTGCATTTGTTTCACTAACTTAGAACTGCTGGAAAAGCTTATCAAAGAACAACATGAGCTGTCTTAACTACACAAATTAAGGAATTTGGTGTAAGGCCTTTGCAATTTGCTCATACACACATGCATGTAAATTATAATTAATTATACTTCACCCATGAGTTCAACAATTTAATATCCAACAATTTACGTTGTACAACTTCAATATTGCTGTAAACATTTCTTTTTATGTTCACTCTATATATTTGTTTTTGAATTCTTGAGACAAAATCTTTTTTTAATATCTAAAGTTGGTATATGAAAAACCCATTTTAGTTAATGTCAATAATTTTCTTTTCATACACTATTTTATTGATATTTTTATTGAAGAAACAATATAGATTCTTAAGAGCACGTGTGGTTGATAATTTATATTCTGTTTTATATTTTGATTGACCGATGATTTAAGTAAATATGTGTTTAAAAGATAAATCTAGATTTTGTTTCTAAACACTGTTTTTGAATTTTGTGATTTAAATAGTGTAAATTTTGAAAACAACATTGGTATGTTTTTAATATATCAAAATTTTGAATTTTAATTCTTAAATGCATAGTTATATTAAATAAAAACAAGAATGCTTAGAAATACAGTATTTCTTGTCATAAACTTAATTCATTTTTTTAAAAAATTTAAAATATAAAAATATGTAATGTATTATATATTATATATTATTACAAAAAAATAACTATACAATTTTTTTAAACATAAAACAAGTTTATATATTAATTAATAATAGTTCATAGTCAATCTAATATTTAGTGAGTAATTATAATTTGTTTTATGGTTTATAAATATAGTATTAAACATATTGAAAACAATTGTTATATTAATTAGAATCTAATTTTTGAATTTACTACCTAAACATATATATGAAAACATGAAATATAACATTGCTTTCAAATTTCTATTTTAAGATTTCTTACCAAATATGGCCTAAGCATTTCGGCCTTATTTGGTAACTATTTGTTTTTGACATTTTTTTATCCATGAGTTTCTTTGTTCTGGTTACTCGCTTTTTACCAATATTTTCAAAAATCAAAGACAAAATTTTAAAAACTAAAAAAAAAACAAATAATTAGTTTTTGATCTTATAATTTAACTAAGGAATACTAATGTTTCTACAAGAAATGTGAATATTATAGTAAGGAAATTTGTGGAGGAAACAAACATAAAATTCATAAATAGAAAACTAAAAGTGAAATGGTTAACAAACGGTGCTATAATTTTGTATCTTATTGGATCTAGACCGATTTAACAATTTTGAAAAATCACTTAGCTTATTAGCACAAAAATATTTGAAAATCTAAGATCTTATTAGACAAAAAAATTCAATTTTATGTCTAATAAATCAGTTTATTAAAAAAAAGTCAAATAATATGTCGACAGTGACCTACTAAACACAAAACGAAAAGTTTAAACATCTATTATAGAGACAAATTTGAATGTTAAATGATTTAATCAAACAAGTCAACTTAATCAATATAACTCAACTGGTTAAAATATATGTTCTCGACCAAGAGGTCAAAAGTTCAAATTTTTCCACTCTCACTTAATGTTGAATTGGAAAAAACTTATCAAACACTTTTTGAAAGCTTAAGAATCTATTAGACAAAAATTTAAAAGTTCAACAGCTAAACTTATAATTTAACCAATAATGAATTTTAATCTACGAAGATGTAGTCGTGGTAGGAAAAATTTTAACTTGTAGCTCCTACTATAAGTGAAAAAAAGTAATAGTCCATTCCACAAGATTTAATTGAGATGATTGTCTTTGACGAGACCAATGTTAAAGGTGTCAAAATGAGTTTATTTCATCGGTAATTGATATGATCTTTCTTCTTAAAAATTGAAGACTTGAGTTTTCAATTTTCGCTATTATTGTACTAAAAAAATCTTCAAATTAGGTGTTGATCAAAGTCATGAGGAAAATGATAGAAGTCATGCCTTTCAAGAGTCTTCCTATCCAAACCATGATATGGTGTATGGAGCTAATGGGTGTGATAATTATATAATGTAGTTATAATATATAATGATGCTTACTAGGGAATAATTAATAATGTCAACCCCACAATAACATTATTGTGTTTAGTGAAATTTTATATGGTTCTTCACGGAGGGATTTTTGGAATGATGAGAGTGGATCCTTAAAGAATCAAATGGTTGGTCTTTTTGGTTTATTGCTCATCAATTTTTTTCCGTACACAATATAATAACTCAAATGAAAACTCAACCCATATCCTTTGGGGTGAGAGAATGTTCAAATATTTCGTAATGATTTAAGACTAATGTTTGTATAAGGTTCGAGAGGTGGATGTGTCGATAAAAATATCAAAATTTGATTTATAAAAAGGGGACGTGATGAAAACTTTCAAATTACGTTTTATATTTGTAAAAGGAGTGTTGAACTTAACATTTTTTTTTTTAAATTCTATAATATATTATAAAATAGAAGATCGAACTATTGACATTTAAAATAACAATAAACAAATAGTAACATGATTTCACAGAGTAGGTTCGAAATAATGCATGTTACAAAAATACCATGATATTTATTGTTTTTTTTATTATATATGTTTATTTTTAACTATTATTACGACCAATAAATAATTCAAACCTTCATTGATTAAGAACTTTAATTTTGAGCGGATAATTTCATCCTTTCAATTTTATCTTAAAATTAAAAATGATATGTTAATTCGTAAACATTCAATGATCAATTTTCAATTTTCATAATTGGTTTCCTCATTTTATTTTTTTGAGAAAGAATTCGTTTCCTCATTTTAAAACACACATTTTGTTGGGGTGAAAATTATGCCAAAAAAATTAAACCAGACCCACAAGTAGTTGGTTTCACTTTTACAGTTTATGTTTTAAAATTTTCATTTGGACTCCTAATTTTTATTTATTTATAATAAAATAATAATAATAATTTTTTAGTACATTAGAGGTGATTTGAATCATAGACCTTTTGCTCGTCAATAGATATTTAAGTTAGTTGAACTGTGTTTATTTTGACAAAGCAGTAACAACAAAACATTCCAATATTTTAGCAATATATATGCATGCTATTAAATTTTCGTCGACATGCCGACATATCCTATGAATTTATTTATTTTGATATCGACTTCTAAAAATGTTCTAAAATTAAGCCCAAAATTAACAATGAAAAAGTATATATATATTTAAAATACAAAATGTGTTGTTTTTAGAATTTGTCAAAGTTCGAATATGATCTTTAACAAATGTGAAAGCTATAGTGGAGAAATGAGGAAGAAACAAACCTATATAATTTTTAAACAATCACCTAATTAGCTTTACATATGTATACATATATCTCATTATTGCAATTAAAAGTTGGTATGAAATATATGCCCTCATTCACGTATGAACGTAAGGAATAATCTTGAGAACATAAAAGTATAGTGAAGAATGATTTTAACATTTTTAGCTACTACCTATACCAATAAGTTGCACTTTCTTTTTATTTGGGACTTAATTGTATTTGGCTTAGAGCAATTTTATGTTGGGTAACCTCCTATAAATTTTCTTAGAAAACATGTAAGTTAAAACAAAGTATGTTACAAGACCCTGTGTTAGTTTGTGGAAAAAGGTCTTCACTGATTTTAAAAATATAATTCAAGACAAATAACAATGATGTTATGAAGATGCCAGATTTCATATTTTCTTAACTATATTTTGTAATATATATATATATTTTTTGGATGTAATTATAATAGGTTTGTTTGTATATAGTCATGGGATGTTAATTAATAGCCCTAAAGAAGAATATTCCAAAAACAGAAGGTAGTTTGTTTTTCTCTAGCTCTCCTCAGGCTTTAGATTATTTCTATATCTTATAATACAAATCTTGTCTCCCACCCATTGTCTTCCACTCCCAAAGAAAAGAAAAGCATTGTTTTGATACAAAAAAGAAGGTATTCATGCATCCATATCATAAACTCATCATTATCATAATTATTATGACACCATTTGATACACAAACAAAAATAATTACTTGTACTAAAAAGAAGAAACAAAAAAAAAAAAAAAAATTACTTAATTTTAAACTCTTTCCTTTTAATTACAAATAGGTTACCTTTTCAGATGTATTTAAAAGTAGTTAAATTAAACAAAATATTGTGAACAAACAAACCCTTATACAACTAATGATCATTTTAATAAAAGAAATAATATGGTTAGATCTTAAGTATCACCATACATGTTTAAAGTAGGTTTTGAAATTTAGGTAATAAAATCCCTCTTAGGCTAAAATCTTAAAGATTAATATGTGATTATTGTAATATGTAAGGTTATAATAGTATGAGTAGTTTAATAGTCTATATTTCAAGTACAAACTATATTAGTCTAGATTTTGATAGTCTGTATCTGGGGTGCAAACTATATTAGTATGAGATCAAGGGAGTATGCATTTGAGGTGCATATTATTTTAGTCCGAGTTTAGAATTTACGTATTTGGGGGGTTGATTTGTTTAACATGGAGTTCTTTATGGGTTTAGGGTTGTTTTCGACTTTTTTTATTTTTTTTATTTTTTGTATTATATTATACAAAATACAAGTACTTTAATATCACATTTTGTAAATAGAAATAAAAAGATTAGTCCCACCAATTTTAAAAAAATGGTTAGTTTTTTTTTGGAACAAAATACTAATGGAGGTGGGATCAGTGGATGCACCCAGATATCTCAGACCAAAGAGAGAGATATTCATTCAAATGGAAAAAGCCAGCAAATATAGAGCGAGCTAGAGATAAGCTCGAGTACAAAAGAAAGATAGAAACTATAAAAAACCCCTCCGTTTAGCGTGCTCATAGAAGCATCATAAAATCGTTAGATTTTAAGTTACATTATTCTTTAATCCCATTTGGTCCATAACAGTTGGGAATGGAGAAGTACCGATAATGTTGAACATGCAGAAAATACGTCAGGTTAGACTAAATATTCATATAATTGATTAAATAAGAAAATTTCATATTTAGAGGTGTAAAAAAGCAACCAAATCTCTAGTGCCTTAATATTGCACAAAAATGTATATCTATGAGTGATAGTTGCAAAGTATAAGTCATCATCACAATGACACTTGATATATATTGCCAACTTAGATACAAGATTTAAAGAAGATGGTGGTAGGTTATCATTTCAAAAGAAGTTCATTAAGAGCAGATGATAAAGATGTTTTTCGAGAATGAACTCACAATGCTAAAATAAGTTTATATTTATTATTTTTAAAGAAAACTAAAACAAGTTATCACATTATAAATTTAATTAAAATGTATAAATAGTTGTAAAAGATTAGGCAGAGATTTCTTATTTTATTCTATTATTCAACTTTATGAATGATTTTTTCTCTTCATATATACACAGTTTCTTGCTTTAAACTTTTGATGAGATCATAAAACAAGTAATATATTTGGGCATATTCAAATTGACTAGGAAATTTTTTTTTTTTTTTTTCAAAAAGCTATTTTCATTTGAACACTATTTAAAATAAAAACAACCATGTGTTTGTTACATTTTCTAAAAAGTTTTTTTTATACACAACTTTATCTAATTTTTACTATATGACTCAAAATGTTTATATTACTGTCAACTTACTATAAAAGAAAACTATTAAATATCATGAACTAGCTGCCACAGTAATTGTTAGAGTTGGTTGCATAAGTGGCTGCCTAAGGTGATTGTAGGAGTTGGTTGTCTGAGGTAGTAGTCGGAGCTAATCTCTAGAGGTGGTCGTTGCCAAAATTAGACTCTGAAAGGTGGTTTCGAGGTAGTAGTCGGAGCTAATCCCTAGAGGTGGTCGTTGCCAAAATTCGACACTGAAAGGTGGTTTTCGTTGGAGTTGGTTGCCAAAGGTGGTTGTCAAAGTTGATCACCGATAGGTAGAGTCATTGAAAATATTGGAGAGAGGGAGAGTTGGTCAATTTAACCATTGAGATGTAAAATACTATTATTTTACCAAAACCCAATATGTTAAAATAACTCTTACCCCTATTTTCTTAATGCACGCTCCAAACGTTGTTTGGCTATCCACTCAACCTAGCTATTTTAAATTGGAGTTCAAACAGTTCTAGGGTCAAGCCAAATAGTTCTCTTCCACACCACTACCACTAATGGATCTAAATACACACTCCTAAGTGCAAAATGATGCGACTTTCACAACTTTCAAAAGCATGATTACATGGTCTTCTTTGCAACTCCTGTTTGTTCTAAATGAGAATAGAGCATGTTATCTAATCAATGTGAGCCAATCACACACTTTCTTTCTTTCTTCTAAAGGCTTATTATCTTCATTATTTTGAAGAATTATTATTATATAGTCATCGTTTAGACTTCTACTACTAAGTGATAGAAATTTAACACAGTCTATCACATAAAAATTTATTATGGT
Organism: Citrullus colocynthis; assembly: GCA_031780015.1. NCBI lineage: Eukaryota > Viridiplantae > Streptophyta > Magnoliopsida > Cucurbitales > Cucurbitaceae > Citrullus > Citrullus colocynthis. Next base: position 1,660,656 of record QLSR01000081.1, read on the forward strand.
CTATCACTGATAGATAGTAAAATTTTTGTATATTTGTAAATATCTTAGCTCTATCACATAAAAGTCTATTGTCGTTTATCGTTGATAGACAATAAAATTTTTCTATATTTCTAAATATTTTAGCTCATTTTACTACAATAAATATATGTTATTTTATTGTTTTATTAATCAAAATTTAGTTGGAGATATATATTTTGTTCTCCCTGCATTTCCATCTCACATCATAATAACCTAATGTTTAAAAAATTATTAACCAAATATTTTTAATTTAATAAATAAATAAATATAAGTTTAAATTAAATTATAATTTTGATGTTTAAAATTAAATAAATATATGCTATTTTGTTAATCACAATTTAGTTAGAGATAGAAGTAGATACTTTTATTAATCACT